>OZ034976.1:22795131-22857631 GCA_964030785.1 Siderastrea siderea | reverse complement strand
ACAAGGTGGTTCTAACTTTTGAGTCTGTGGGTGAAATCTTAAAGTGTGACCATTCAAATGAAAGCTACTGAGCAGTACTTTTCTGTGGGGTTGTTTGTTATGCTGTACAAGAGGGCCCTAACTTTGAATCTGAGTTATAGAGACGTTCTGAGTGAGAAGTAGTCAGCAGGGTTGTGTACGTGACGGTATTTTGATAAAACATCCTCTAAACCGACACCCTGTTGTCTGGTCAAATTTCGACAGAAGTCATTCGTGTAAGCGTAGATCTTCCTTTACGAAAGGATGTCTTTCGGAGCTGCTCCAGAGTGGATAATTGTATCATTTGAACCATTTTTGTCAGGAAATTGAAAACGAAGGAAGAAATGTTAGCTTAATTGGAATGCAGGAGCCGAAGAGAAACTTCTACCGGTTGGATTACAAAGAAAAACAGGAAACTAAAAAGTCAATTGCAAGAGATTATCGGACTCGTACGTTGGGTTTGGAAATTTTCCACCAAAAATTAACCATGCGTTTTCCAGCTACAATCCTCGACACAACAGGAACTCTCAACGAGCTCGTTTCGGTGGAATATCTTTTGAGAAGGCCTTAATCGTCTCAGAAATCAGACTTAATTATAATGAAAAATTCGTAATATGGGAAAATTAATTTCTTTTGTCTTCGGAGGGACAAAAGTGTCGTTTAGTGAGTAAAAGATTAGCTAGCATTTTCCGAAAGCTAGCATCAGCTCGGAAATTCCTGGAATTACATTCCGCTCCCTAAAATTTTCTGCTACTTAAATTTTTAGCCATAGAAAACAAAAAGCTACATTAAAGTGAATAAGCTTAGACGGATATCCTTTTAACGGCCCTGATCTGAGAAAACAGAATTCGACATTTTAATATTTTGCTTAAACTTCCTCGTCGGGTGCTCCCGACAATGCCATGATACACACCGCTCCCCCCGTTAAATGTTAAGCGAATCTCAACAGTTAGTGTTCAAAACAGCGTTGAAAACGGGAAGGGGGAGCTAACTTTAACAAATTGTTCCAAGGTTTGTGACTGGGATTGCTGATGTGAATCACAAGAGGAGAAGAGGAAGGAGAAGCTAACTTATATAACTTATTTCAAAGTTTGTGGCTAGCATTGTATCTTAACAGGATTTCCGTTGTACCTTTAATTACAAAACGTACTCCACCACCTCGAAGGTTCAGTTGTTTTTAGTTGTCTGAATAAACGTGCAGCATGAAAGAGGTTCAACCTAACTTAGTGGTTAGGGTGTTGGACTGCGAGTCCGTGCGTGGGTTCCGGGTTCGAATCCCACTCTGAGCACTTCATGGATTTGTTTCACGGCAGTCCCGAGTTATAAATCCTTCGGCTGCGCTTGTAAATAGCCAACTGGTTTGCCTCCCGCCAGTTGGGATTCTTAAAACATGTTATGTTTCATTTACAATATTTGTTTCATTTGTTTGAGTGGCACGCCTGTGAAATAGCTGGTCTGTAGTAAGGCAGTACCAAGGATAGCTAAGCGCGTTGACCACTATAATCATCAATTTACATTTTACATTTACCGACTCGTGAGCAGATCTGTCTCGGTACTGTTTGGAAGTCCACGGTGGAACGTGGTCTAGATCAGGTTTAAGATTGGAATCGTAGGGTAAACCGCCCTCGGTTTAGACCTCGATTTTCTTATGCCCGCTCTGAACTTCTTTTAAATGATAGGCCTTGTAAATTTTCGAACAATTTGCATGAGGTCATGCAAGCACTCGCGCCATTTTCTTTTTCTTAATTCAGATATCTTGTTGCAAAAGTTGTTATTATAGTCTTAAACAGTTGTGCTATCCTGTACGGTGTCTTAAGCTATTGTTTAGCGTTTAGTGCCATCTGGGCTTTTCTTTCTGTCAAAACGTACTAACAATGTAGTATGGTTGTGAAGGCTAATCTTAGGGTGTTTGTTTTTTCCTGTTTGTCTAAGAAATATAGTGTTTTGCAAAAGCGCTGACTGTGTGCATGTTTTCGATTTCCTGTAAACGCCGGCAAGGACATGTATGTGCGAGTTCCTCAACAGTTGGAACGGAGATTAACTTTTTATAACTACAAACACTTATGTTCTCGTATTTCTCATTGGCCAACCGTTATCTGCTCTCATTGACCATTTGCTAGTTGGTGTGTTTTGGATTCCTAATCGGGTATCTTGCAGAATCATCACTTGGGACCCTCTGATCTAGACAGGCCAACTTCTTCACAAGGTTAACTGACTGTAGTTCCAGTTGCACGTGGAAGAACCGGCCTAAGCCAAAACGAAAAGGAAATAGAGCCCAACAAGTAGAATTGAAAAGAACGCCCCTTTGTTCAGTTTTATTTGCAATTTTAATCTCCTCAATCCTTTGCACTTTTTTAGTTACATTTTTTTTTTACTAGGGAAGAAACATTTGATACTCTGTTTGTACGTCAATCAGGAGCCGCTACATCGGACGATCCATGTAAAAGGATAGGAAATATAAATTTCAGGGCTCATTTTTGTTCGCTGGCACGTAGAGCGCACAATGCGTGCAGGATGTAATAAGAAGACGACAACGTACCTTTCCCCTTCGCAGAGGCCTCCTACAGTCGCGCTGGGTGGAAACGCGCGGAGGCTGGTAAGAGGGAAAATTAAAGCGCGCGGAGAACGCTGGGAAGGAGAAAGAAAAGGCTCCCGCCTTTTCCCTCTTCCCATCGTTCCCCGCGCTCCCCGCGCTCTCGTTTTCTCTCTTCAGTGCTCCCGTATTTTTTCTTTCACTGGTGTTTACTAACAGGAGCCTCTGCGGAGGAGAGAGACAACGTACTATGTTTGCTAAACCTGCCTGGATTAGCAAACAGGCGTTTACAATGTCTCTTAGTATTAATGTAAACTATAAGTGTATGCAACCACTAAGCACTCAAGCACATCTGGGACATATTTCATAAGCAATCTAAGAATTACAATTTTCAGTGAGGATTTTCCTGTTGTTAAATTCAACAATGTCCGGCATGGTAACCATCGCGTTAGATAGTCCACATCTTGTATTAAAACTAGTCTTAGGGCGGAATTTAAGACAGCTGTGCGTACTATCAAGTAACGTTTGCGATGTTTCTAGAAACTGGATAGGTGACAGGGGGTCCGGTCTTTCAGCTTTCCTTTTAAGACGATTTCGGCTGAACGTTCGAGCAATAAGTGCAAAAATAAAGTCACCGAAAAATACTCATAGCATGGTAACATTTTGAATTAAAAGAGAAGAAGTTATCAATACTGAAGCTCCCAAGCAGACCCCGCGAGAGAAAATTTAATTTAAAGTTATCCATATTTTAATTGAAAAGACGCAAACTGTAAACAAAATGGCGCCTGCTTTTAGCATATTTTTACGAGATTTGACATTAATTTTCTCGAGAATGCTTGAGAATTTAATCGCGGGGTCACTTGGAAAAGTGAACTAAGTAAGATGTTTCAAATAGTATTCACAATGTTACCGTGCTATGAGTACTTTTTTTTGTAAATAATTTTAGCACCTATTGCTCGAATGCTGAGCAGAATCCGTTTTGATCCCAGTTACCACCCTATTTTTTGTTGGCTCCCGCCTTTTTGCGCATTTCGGTTGCAAAATATTATGCCACGTTGTGTCTTTTTCTATTTCTCCAGCTTCCCTCCACCTTGGAAATCCCTCTTCCTGTTCAATTTTCGCGCCTCCCGTACACTTCCTGTTTCCTTTTAGCCAGCGTAGCTGGCGGTTTTGTTGGGGAGCGCGCGCGATCGAGCGAGCGGGGAAGCCGGGAAAACTAGCGGCAAAGAACCGCCAACTACGCAGGCTAGCTTCCTTTCTGCATTAGATGTGTAATTCCTGGTTCTCTGTACCGGAAAATCGCAAAAAACGTAAAATTTGTTAATCTCGCTACTTTGAAACGAAAAATCGTAACGTAAAATTTGGAACTGAAGCGAAAAATCGTAAAATTCGTTGCAGAATTCAATCTTGGACATAAGTGGGCCGGTTTCTACCTCTGTTCCACCACTATTAATTTCCGAAAGGAACGATCTTCCCTTCCACGTGTTTACACGAATCTTGTGTTGATGTCAGTAATACGGAACTTCCTCAATAAGAATTCTACCCGAGTGCCTTTCATGATTGAGAGCCAATGAGAACATTTTAAAGGACTTCAGTGACAGTTAAGCATTTCGCCTTCGTATTTTCCTTGTTCAGTGAGTCTCAGGCTCCGCGGTGGGGAAAATAACTCAAAAAACTATAACAAAGTATCATGCTTAGAAGCGTCTTTGTTACAAGTTACAGTGTGAATTCATTCGTTTTATAGTAAAAATTCAGTGAAAGTTGTTCGCCACTTTCAGCGCTCACTTTAATTTCATCTTAAAATCACTGGGCAAACAGCATAATTTCACGTTTTAAAAAATGTTTCTACTATTCCTTTCTGTCTTGTTTGCAGGGCGCGACATTTAACGCTACACCGCAAAAAAACATGGATGTGCTCCAAAACAAAAGTGGAAGTCCGAACCCTACAGAGGTTATCAGCACGGAAGCACATTACGTCATAGCTGGTGTATACGCGTTCCTGGCTGTAACTGCGATCAGTCTAAACACACCAGTGCTTATTGCGTTTATAAAGGACCGCACGCTTTGCACACCCTCCAACAGAATAATTCTAAGCATAGCGGTCGGTGATTGGTTACACGCGGTGTTGGCGTATCCCTTGGGAGTTGTCGCGAATGCATCTCATGGATGGCACGCAATCAGTAGTGTGCGTACGGGATGCACATGGTACGCTTTTATCACAACTTTTCTGTCATTTGGTATTATGCTTCACCATGCTACGTTCGCTATTGAACGAGCACTTGTTTTAAACTTCGCCGTAACGTCCTTGACGAACGCAAAAAGACTCAATTTTGTCTTAATTGCACTTTGGGGTTTCGCCTTGCTTTGGAGTTGTTTCCCGCTGTTTGGATGGTCAGCGTACGCTCCTGAAGGCGACAGCGCGCTGTGCTCGATTCGTTGGCAATCGTCCGACCCACGTGACATTGCTTACATCGGATGCATCTTCTTTTTCTTTTTTGTGGTTCCCATCGTTACTATGGTTACCGCTTACTCGAAGATTTACCGCAACGTAAAGAAAATGACTCAAAGTGCGCATGGATTGTGGGGAAAGAACGCGGCCCCTACTCAAGAATCCGTACATGCAGAAATAAAGACCGCGCGCATGGCGTTCACAATGTCATTTTGTTTTTTGTTCGCATGGACACCGTATGCCACTGTTTCGCTGTACTCTGCTATCGGAAAACAAGAGAGTATTTCTCCATTGGTGGCGACCTTACCGGCTTTATTTGCAAAAACAGCGGCGTGTTATAATCCAGTTATTTACTTTTTCTCTTTCAAGAAATTCAGGGATAGTCTCAGGAAAACAATGCGGCCAATGTGCGGTCGCTTCATGAAACAAGACGCTGCAAGTTCTACAAACATCGAGATGATGAGAACAGCATTTTCTTGGACAGGCAAGCACAGCAAAAAATGGTCAACATCAGAGAGTCCTAACAGTCCATTTCTAGATGGTCAAGCGTGCGAGCGAGAATCGTGCGAAGGAGCAAAGCCTGATGCGAGCGAACATGATGGTCAAGCGTGTGAGCGAGAATCGTGCGAAGGAGCAAAGCCTGATGCAAGCGAACATGATGGTCAAGCGTGTGAGCGAGAATCGTGCGAAGGAGCAAAGCCTGATGCGAGCGAACATGATGGTCAAGCGTTCGAGCGAGAATCGTGCGAAGGAGCAAAGCCTGATACGGGCGAACAAGGCTGAGGGAGATCTGGATAAGGGTTTCTGCTTGGCTTATTTTGCTACCTCCAGTCTCATAGAGCTTGTTCTAATGTTTTGCTACCTTGCTCGCTCGCTCGCGTGCTAAGCTCGCCTTTTAAACTCCGTGCTCGTCAATTTAAGACTCAGACTTTTTGAGAGCGACGTTAGTCGACGGCAGCGCATGACAGTCGACGCACAAACGCGAGCCTGCGACCTCATCAGTTCAAATGAAAATTAGTAACGGTAATTGGACTGAGTGGAGTACAATTCAGGGAGTAATCGGGCGAGTAATTTCAAATCGGCCGAGCGCGTAGCGCGAGGACGATTTGAAATTACGAGCGCGATTACCCCTGAATTTTACGACACGAAGTCCAGTTACCAATTAATCGTATCTATAACAAAATGCGAGATTAGAAAACCTACGTGCCCTTCGGGGATATATTTTTGATTATCAGTTTTGCAAGCAGAGGAGAAACAGCTGCAGAGAGAACCCATTTCAGTGCACCTGATTGACGGGCTTGCAGCGCAGTTGTCCGATTACAGCTGTGCAATTGCAAAAAGTTCAAAATGGACAGCTGTAACTGGACACCCACGTGATCACCCTCCAATTACGTATCAAATAGGCGCGCGGAGAACCAATCACAATCGAGCATTTTGTTATAGATACGATTAGAACAAATAACTGTTTTTGAGGAAGAAAGAGTAGATGAGGGAACAAGTGAGTTTCACTTAATTTATCTTACACTGCACGAAAATTTGGCTTTGACCATCTTTGATTTGCATCAAAGGTGTAACAAAGTTGCACTACTAACTTTGACAGGCGAATCAAAGGTGTTGGAGCACATTTGACATTATTTTTGACACAACTTTTGACGCACATCAAAGATACCAGGCCTTTGACGCGAAACGAATGTCATCAAAGGTACCTTTGACGCACATTTGAATGTAACTTTGCGATAGCTTTGATACAGGTCTAAGGTATACTACATTTGACCGAAATCAAATACGGCCTTTAGCTCGTGTCAAAAGTTGTCAAAGGTTTGTGTAAAGACGGCCTTTATCACCTGCGACATATGTCAAAGGTGAGTGGTAAAGGCGAATTTTCGTGCAGTGTTAGCTTAGCTTAGCTTAGCTTAGCTTAGCTTAGCTTAGCTTAGCTTAGCTTAACTAAACTAAACTAAACTAAACTAAACTAAACTTAACTCAACTTAACTTCACGTAACTTATTAACTTATGAACTTAACTTAACCTAGCTTAGCGACCTCTGAACTTAACTTAAGTTGATTCAGCTTAACCCAATTTAAATTAACTTCACAAACAACCTAATATTGTTGGTGCCGAAACGTTTCACTTTAAACTTAACCTGACAACTCCAATTCAAAACTTGTTATTACACAAAAAAGTTTATAAAAAAGATTGATGAAAAAGGTGCAAAGATTTTTGCCTCCTCAATTTTGAAATAACAGACGTTGGATTCTAGATACATATTTATATTTATTCTATGTAAACAGATAGATTGTACATTCATAAATTTTTAATTCGTATACGACCCACCATCTCTGCTGACTAAACCATCGTTTGTAAAATAATAAAGTAAAATAATAAAGTATATACTACTACTACTTCAGTACTTTTATGGTAAGCATTAATCTTAGAATTCTACGAAAAAGCACTTAAATTACACATTTGTTTTAGCATATTTCTTGTACATGCATGGCCCTGAAGAAGTTGAAAAAACATTTGGAATAATTTTAATTTTTCTTAGCGATTAGCTCCAAACTATCAAAAGTTACACTTGAAAGGTTTCTTGCAACTTTGTCATAACTGAGGATTTCAGTGCTATACCTAAAACTTAAAATTATTTCATTCAATTGTGCTTTCCTCCTAACCTCTGTCGATTACCATCAAAACAGACGACTTCATTTTTTTTTGTCTGTTCGTCATATTTCAACAAAGTCTGCGAGTTGAAAAGCTCGGTTTGGGCTTTAACCCTTTAAACCCTAAAAGTGCATGACGAAAATGAAATTTCTCTTTACATATCACTGCTTTTTCAAACATTCAAATGATGAGAATAAAGGAAACAATCACCAAGGATATGATCTCTTGATATTTAGGCAGTCTCCTTTCAAGTTCCATTCCAAATCTATGGAGAACAGTTAGGAGAATATACATTTTCATATCAGGGCTTCAAGGGTTAAGAGTCCCCAACAACACCATCAACCGACTATAAATCACTTTCTTTACTCTGAAGACGACTTCTTCTCAGGGTAAGGAAACTCTTGTCATCTTTTTAGGGCCTATTTTCACTACTGCCAGCGTCAGCCCTGAATTAAGACTATTCACCAAAAATCAATTGGCTTACCATAAAAAGTAATATTAAAAAACAAGAGGCATCAGAATTTTACGATGAGTTCCTGTCGACACGAATACGTTTTCGTTCGTTTTGTATTTGAAAACGGAGCGGCTTTTAAAAACGTGTTTTTTTAAGTGGCAGTTTATGAAAGGTCTTTTCGGCTTGCATCATTGCTGCTGTTCAAACTTTCTTCTGTTTTTACGAGCGACGAGTCAGAGGCAGTTTCAGATCGAGGTTGTGACGACAAAGATGACGTGGTATTGGCTGAGACCTCCTGCGACGTAACAGGCACGGCTGTCGTAGACTGGGTTGTAGTAACTGTAGTCTTTATAGGACAGTGCTTGCGGCATTTCGATTTCTTGTTGATAACTCTCTGTAAGGAATTTCTGAAGACAAAACGGATTCGTTTTATGGAAACTGTGGTGAAACACGTTAATTTTATATCAGCTTCGTTGATGTAAGGTAAATTGGCCACCGCAAAGAAATTCAAAAGGATTTAATAAAAGTATAAATTAATGAATGATAAAATTCTTTAATGAGTATGCCAGCGTCACTGTATGAAAACTAGTGATTTATTTATCCAGTATCTTTACAGTGGCAATTTACCTTACACAAATTCAAAAGATATCAAATTGAAGTTTTATTTCAGCTGCTTTTCTATCGCCCTTTTCTTCCTTACAACATTGCCTTCTCGGTATTGTAAGCTCACGTTTCGATAAACTGTATGTAGTTGTGTGAGTGTCCCTTACAGCTTTTGTTTTCTTTGATGGTGGCTCTCTGAGTATGCGGCTACGTTAAACGCGTATTTTCGACTAATAATCTATTTTATTCAAACCACTAGCGCCCTTAGCTTCCGTTATTCTAGGCAGTCAGTTTATTATAATTTTGATATATTTCTTTCGTTTTTAATTCTGAAAATTATGATGACTTGATGCATGTTTTCGTTGTTTTTACACAAGCATAATGAAACTTACCTAACGAATGGATATCCCAGGTAGCTAAACGGCATGGTGAAATGATCGACCAGAAGTCCACACCGATCATAGATCAATATATCATCCTTTACACCACCTAGCATTCCCATGATGTTTAGCGAAGCTGGCTCTTGATACACTGGGAACGAGACCCGTCTGGTCAGCTCCCTGATTGTGGAGGCGGCCTTTTTCATGTTCAAAATCATGAAAGAAACGTCAGTGATGTTCCTGAAAAGGTGAAGTGAATGGATTAAATTGTAATTCTATAGATCTTCTTCTTTGGAAACACAAACACGCTCCATTTATAACTTACAGGGAAGAGGACACTTGTCATATAAAGGAACACTGAAACATGGCCCACATACGAACACTACCTATACAACCTCTACTGAGGGGGCACCTTCCATAAGGGGACAGTGAGTCACGCTTTTGGCCACAAACGAACACCACACTTGTCGTCTCTAGTAAGAGGACATCTCCCATAAGGGGACACTGAGTCACGGTCCACATACAAACACTACATTTGTAACTTCTAGTAAGGGACAACTCCAATAAGGAGACACTGAATGATCGTCCTGACCACACAAACACTACAATTATAACAACCAGTTACAATTGTAACCGGTGTTTACAATTACAGGGGTACTATTCTTTAAGGGGACTGGGCCATGGTCCACACACAAACACTACATTTGTAACCTCCAGTAAGGGGACACCTCCAATAAAGGGGACACTGGGACATGGTCCTGTCCACACACAAACACTACATTTGTAACCTCCAGTAAGGGAACACTTAACGTAAAGGGACGCTGGGTCATGGTCCTGTCCACACACAAATTCACAGTTACGGTCCTGACCAGACAGCCAGTGACACTACATTTGTACATGTAACCTCCAGTGAGGGGACATCTCCCATAATGGGCGACTAAGTCGTGGTCTGGACGACACAGAAACACTACGTTAGTCAACCTCCAATAAGGAGACACCTCCAATGAATCTTACTTTTTCAAGACCATCTCTTTATACATGACGTTCATCTGGCCAGCCTGCCACTGACAAAATCGTCAGCTGGCTAGTAGTAGTCCAAGGAATACCACGTGACCCTTTGACTTCGCCTCAGCCAATGGGTTGAGTTGACCAATAGTCCATGAGGGAGGCCGCTGGGATATTCTTGAGCCTTCAATGGACACCAGAAACGAAAGCGAGGCAACCAGGAGTGGTACGGCAAGTGCACGCATCGTGCCCTCTAAGATAAGCCATATGAAGAATTAAGAGAATTTTAAATGAAAATATGCGGTACCTAATGGATTCCCATGCTGCACATGAGCGTATTTTTCGAATATGTGTTCCTACGTTCCTTTATTTGAAACTTGGTATAACATATATCCTGGTGTAGATGCTCGGCCGTTTTACCTATGACCCCTATAAAGGCTGGTCAGTACCCCGAATAAACGCCGGAGGACTCCGGAAAATACGCTTTTCTTTGCTGTACGATGTCAGAAGCTAATGAAAGAAATTAGGATGACACTTTTCTGCTTGTCTCGGACTCGATTTTTAACCGCCCGGGAATTTCGTTCCCGAGTAAGCATGAGTAAGGAACAATACTGTGTGCTCGGGTTTGTCGAAACCACCGAGCGCAATGATAAGGAATGACGCTGTAGTTTGGTATCATGATCCCTATCAGTTTCTTTAGTATTACTTCTTCTACTCGCCTTTACGATGCGGAACTAAAAGACGCTTAAATGACACTTACTTCTGTTTAAATAGGTTCATTACTCTGTAATACGGTGATCAAAAGATCTTGAGAATTTTACGAGCAGGAATTTGACGTTCAGGGTTACGTAAGATAGTAAATAAGATCTCCGGTTTAAGATTGTTCGTCCCCCCTTACTGAACATCAACAAAAGCCTGAACTGAAAGGCTTCAATTCGTCTTTAACTTTGAATAGGTGCTTCTACAACCACTTACCCCGTTAGACAAGGACCTCTTCTTTTCGTCGTCGAAAATCGCGTGAGTGGAACTTTATGTCTGCACCTTTCACAGCAAAGCTCGGGTGACTTTGCTTTGTAGACAGGAGAAAACGATCTAGCCTTTACTGGAGATAAACGTTTGCCTTATCAAATATCACTGTTCAAGTCACGTTTCACTAACCATCTTCTTCTCTGATTGTTCAAAAAAAAGTGAAGGTCACCAAGTATCTGTCAATAATGAACACATCCGTCATTCATTTCACGAGGTCATTAACATTCTTTTACTCGAGTAAAGGCAGGGGCAGTAGTTTTATGGAGGGTGGTGTAGGGTATTTTTGTGAGGCATAAATCACAATATCATAGTTTGTGCGTGACTTGAAACGTGCAATAGCATTTTTCTTTGTGAAACGCTATTTGTCAAGTAGCCATAAGCCCAAGCAGTAAAGCGTGGACTAAGTTTTAAGTTTTAATTTTTAAATGTGAGTGTGTAACCACGTTAAAAAAAATCCGTGGAAATTGATTAAGCGTACGTGACATGAAGAGATTCATAGTTCTTTACCTTCGTGAAACCTCACCACCACCACCACAAAGGCATTTCAGTGCGAGATAATGGGCGTGGTCTTAATGGGGGGACCCCTTAATTTGTTTACCTTGGGGAATCGATAGTCGTACCTAGGCAAGAACAGGTGGAACCACGCCCATGAAACACGAGTGTCTGGAAACTTTAAGAGGGTTACCCAAGCGAATAAAACACGAATAACTCAATACAGTGAGCTTGCTCACAGACTATTATGGGGTTGCCTCTAAGAATTAAAGGCAAGGAAAAGCTGATGTTACTCCTGTATGTCATCTACGAGTCCCTTTTCAGTCATCTCATCAGTTACCGTATTAGAGACGAGGTTTATCAGAGGGAGAATATTTTTTTTGGAGGGGGGGGGGAGTTAAAAGACAGGTTGCAGATGATGTTCTGTCAACCTTTGTTATGATTTTCATCCTTTGTAATACCCACTGAAATTCGTAACAACCTGTCGCACTTTGTAATAACACTTTGTAATTGTAATGGAAAGCTCTTGGACTTTCAAATAACAAGCTGTCGCACTCCATGACATGGTTCTAACTTTGAAGTCTGTGGACACAACCCTATACCATGACAATTTAAATGACACCCAAATGAGTGGTACCTCAGTATTTGCTGTTTGAACATTTAAAGATTTATTATGCTGTAGGAGGTGTTTCTATCCTTTATGCCTGTGGACAAAACCTTTAAGTGACTCAGGGTTCGTATCCTTTTTCAGAAACAATTTTCCAGGACTTCTCCAGGACTCAAAGAAATTTTCCCAGGTCTCCCAAATGCACCATAATTGAAGCAATAAACCCTTACGAAGAAGAAATCCAAAAATAATACTGCAGACAATTGTTCTTAAAGAAAACGTTTTTACAAGAGTTTATAGATTTCCAGGACTTTTCAGGCCCTGCATTAATTTTCCAGGACTTTCCAGTCCTGGAAAATGCCAGAATAAAATTCCAGGACTTTCCAGGATTTCCAGTACAGGCACGATCCCTGGTGACTATTTTAAATGAAAGTTGATGTGCAGTACTTTCCAAATACCCTCTAGTGGCTCTGTTTAAATTAAAAATATTTCACATTTATGTTTCAATTTGGACAAGATGTACTTTTGAGGGATGGCCTCCTTTTGAGGATTTTATGCAATAGGCTTAAAACACTGAGAAAATGAGATGACTAGATCAGTTTACATCAACATATAATATTTTATATATTTTCTTTAAGATCAACATACTGGTGACAAGTTATGACAAACATTATCAGCTAAGATAAAGGTATACTTTTCTATGCTGACTAATCAGAAACACTTCTTGTTAAAAAGAAGAAAACTAACATGAAAAATTTGCAGACATTTGCCACAACATTCCCATTTTAACTTTACAGCTTCCAACACGGTAGCCTCATGTGAATACAATTATTTCAGGATAATTCTGCTTCTATTCATAACATAATTTTATATGTTCTGATTATAGATCTTCATGTTGCATACAATATATTCTATTCCAAAATTTACTTCAAATAAATTTAATTTAATTTTTTCTTTAATTAATTTTTAATCACACATATTTATTTCTTTTTTTTGTCTCCGGAGGTCTTATGCGAGCCTGACTTTAACAATTTCAGGAATTATTTTACCATGTTCCCCTTTCGTTTAATTTAGCCTTACTGGATAACTTCGACCAAAACACAACATGAGGTGTCACGCAAACGTGACTATGTCACAAAATTATGCGTGACAATAATATTATGTCAATAACACTATTTCAAACTTGCAATACAACACTACCAGCAACAAACTAACACATACTGCCTTTCTGTTTTTATGTTTCTTGCGAATAACAACGTGAGCAACGTTCAGCAGCAACAGTTGTAAACAAATATTCAAATTGTATGGTTTAATGCGAGCTTGTGTTGTCCTAGAGCAGTGTGACTACCAAAAAACCTTCCGCAACGCACACAAGCCCAGTGATATAACTCTTCGCTGTGCTGATTCAGGCTGACTTTCGACCTGAAGCTCTTGAAACAGACACCACATGTGTACAGGAAGTCGATGAAACGAGAGGGATCTCTCAGACGGCCGGTGCGAATGCAGTACACGCTCTGCAAGAAAGCTTGCCTACGCCTGTACCAAACAGTGTAACTGAACTGGAAACCATACACAGAACTGGAACATTCAAACGACGTGGAATTTCGACGTTCCCTGCTGCAATTGTGGACCTCAACGTCGCGTCGTGAGGGACTTTCGGAGTGTTCTTCTCGGCGGTTGTAACGCCAGTCGTGTCTGGAATACGGGTGGTAGCGATGATGTCTGCATCTTCTACGGTGCTTCATTTTGTAACCAACACGATTTTGCAGCTGAATTCTTCTATCGTTGTAGTCGCTTTGAACACGGCTGCATTTCTTGTGCACTTCTTGACGAGCAAAACGTGAACGCCTATCATCTTCTTCGTAGTAAATATCCACCTCTTTCGAGGGTGTGCGCCGAGCGGTAATTTGCAAGCTGTCTCCTCGCCACGAAAAGGAACGCGTGTTTTCTTTGAGCCGAGCGGAGCCGTACAGAAGCGAGGGATAATCAAACACGTTTTCGACGTATTCTACCCTCTTCGTCTTGATGTAACGGCATTTTCCAATCTTTTCCAGCTCTTGCAAAACCCAAAGTCGTCGGTTGTTTAACGTGTACCATTCCCACTTCTCTGGGTAGAAAACAACTTCAATAAGCGGTATATCCTCGAGGAGAATTTCTCCGTTCTTTATCTGAGTAAATGTTTCCGCCAGAGGAATACCATTGTCAAATTTCGACGGAAGTAAGTTCTTGGTGAAGCGTATTTCTGAAGGCTTCAAAAGAACGAGGTAGGTAAAATTCATTGTGATATTTGATGTTTTGGTGGCTTCGGGGATTGCAGTCAAGTGGCAGATTTTGCGCGCTGATAAACAAACTTTGCAGCAGCACGTGCAAACTATGGCGCGAAAAATTCCCAGGGGAGCGTATGGGTGGAGTAAAGGCTTTTGTCAGCTCTGCTATCTAATTATTTAATTTTTTGTTAGGGAAGGTACGTTTTCTTGGGGAGGGAGGACTGGGGCCTCAGAGGGGATGGTCAACAGTGAAAGTGAGCACCAAAAGGGGAGGGCCATACCTCATGTGAGCTATTCAAGGGAGGGTCACACATCTTTTCCAGATTTTTTAATGAGAATTTTTATGATGTTGCTTTCCATTTTTCTTACAGATTAAGTTTTTTTTTCCACCTTCTTTGATTTAATTTGGTGTTTTATTATAGGTACTAGGTCACATCTCTACATGTATATTATGCCATGGCACATAGTTTTTCTCGGAAGACTCGTGTCCTTTTCCGTCCGTATTGAGAAGTACTTGACTCAGGTATCGTTTCTTCAGCTTCTTGCCGTTGGCTACCCGCTGCCTGATCTCCTGAGTCGTTTAGTTCTGAATAGTTACTAGTAGATCCAACAATACGCTCTACCTTGTCGGAAATGTAGGAAATATTTGTTTTTGAGAGGCAGATTTCGCATGCTAAACAAATAAACCTTTCTGTTAAAATAGCCAACAGCAATGCCGGCTAGTCGGAGAAAGAAGCGCCAAAACTCCTAAGTTGCCCAGTCTTCGTACACCTGGCCCAGTTTTCGTACATCGACAAAACAACATTTCTCCACGAAAACGCTCGACGCAAACTGATGTGTCAGCCACCCTGCTGAGTGCTTATCGTGTTTTCTCTTCGATTTGTGAATAAATATCGGCCTAGCGACCAATCATTTGGTATACAAAGCAAATGGTTATTCTGGGGGTGGATGTTTAATCGATCCTGCAGTGTTGATTTTTTTGTCCCTCACTTTTGGGCGGCTTTTCTTACGCTCAATCCACTGTCTCGTACGTCATCTACTGCCTTGGTAAAGGTAGTTGACAGGTTACTATTCTGCGTGTTACAACTGTTAAGAAATGGCCTGCATAAGATTCGACGTTTTCCCTCCGTTTACGCTTACACCTTTAGAATAGCAAACGCTTTACTTCCGTTTCCGCTTACGCTTGCTTTTCTTAACTACTTTTGTAAATGTTTATTAGAATCGCAACGGAGTGAAAAAAATTGGTAAAACCGCTAAACTAACGATATTTCGAGGTGTATGTCAACATTCTATGCAAAGACATCTATCTTAGTTAATTATTTGACGATTTAGATTGTTTGCGTGGGATTAAGTTTATTAAATATTCGTGACCTTTGCATGACCTGGATGTAAAGCGTCGCTGTTATACCACAACAAATACATGTAGTGTATCGTACTTTGCAAGGATTGTTGTGTAATCTTTGCTGAACTTGCGACTTATTAGTTTTCGAACAGTTAAGTTTAAATTTCAGTTCTTTAACTTATTTAAAAATAGGTTTTGAGAAAGGAGCAGCTAAGTGTACGAAAACTGGCACAGTAGGTCGAAATGTATGCGAAGATTCTCACCGCTAAAATTCAGGAGCAGTTAAATTTAAGCTGGTTTTGAAAGTTTTTCCATTCACTTTCATCTTTTATCTACCATATGTCCAAAACTCACGAAGTTCCTTGCAAAATTACCAACAAAACGGGCTATTTGTTCATCTACAGTACCTTTACTGTGCAGTGAAAAGTGCAAATATTAGCCGCTAAACTTTTACTCACCTCGAAAGATGTTGCCGCACTGACCTACGTCTTCGTCAAAAAGCCCGGCAAAACCGGCAATTTATAGCTGAAATGTTCCTTTTACTTTTGAAATTCTTCGGTTGACGAAGATTTAAATGACCAACGAAAATAATCAAATAAAGTTCTTTTTGTACGAAAACTGGGCCCGTACGAAAACTGGGCAACACACTGTAACAAAAAAGTTGTCTGATAAACTAGCATAGGTTTTCTCAAATGTCAACATAAGAACTAAACGCTAAAAAATTGAGAAATGACAATCGCTTTCATCTGAGCTGAATAAATATTAATGACGAAAACGGAGAGAGGGCCTCAAAGGACAAAACAGTTCCCGTGTGGAGATCGGTGTGGAGAAGGGTGGATGGAATTTTGCTTGAAGTAGGTACCAGTCTCCCAATTCCTGGAAAGCTCTGTGCTTCCTTGCGGAACCGAAGCGAAAACGCGCTGGCGAAATGAAGGATTTTACGTTGCTTTTCATCCAGTTGACCTGTCTTGTTTGCTTAGTGCTTGTAAGCGGGGACAATGACGGTGGAAAAACGCTTCCGATGGAGGAATGGCTGGATCCGGGCGATATGTTTCACTACGACACTGACAGAGTGCTTGGAAGCACGGTTAGTTTCGTTTTCTGCTTTTTAAAATGTTGTTTAAGCATAAAGCTTAAGTTTTCTTAGCTACAAATAACCAGTAAGCTTAGTAAGGTTGCTTTCATCTCACCATCCACATCAATATCCCTAGTTTGCGAGACAACCTACAGCTTTACAAGGGCTGACTGATTGGAGATTGTTAACTCCCCCCGGTTTAGAAGTGATTTAGAGAAGGCGGAGGGGGGTTGAGGAGTGGGTTTGCGAACTTTTCCTTGCATTATTCCGTTACAGGATAATTGCACAAAGAAGGTCATATCTTTCACCAGATGATTGGGTGAGAATTGAGTATTGCCTTTTGGCTAGTTACTAGAAAATTATAACATTAAATTAGTTGCTGACAACATTAAATTATAGGTCAGTTCTATTTTATTTATGGTTATTATGCACCTATCAATGTTAAGCCCAAGGGGGGGGGGGACCTCGGGCATATGTGGGGCATTTCATTTTTTTGAATAATTTTTGATCAAAACCCCCACCCTAAGGTCAAAAAAATGGTTCAAATCAGGTCAAATCTCCCTACCCTGAAGACAAATTGTATCAAATATCAGAATATCTGGCAGCGTATTTGTGAATTTTACTACACTTTAGGGACATTGAAGTGTCATCTCTGCCTCAAATACGTTGTTTGTTCTTGTCTTTTATAATAACAGACGACAATTTAGAAATGACTGTTCTATTTAATATTTAACTTTTGAAAAAACCTGTAGCAAAGTTGTAACTCTGTCTCTAGCATTTGTCTTTCATTTGTTGAACACTTAAGTGACAATCTCTGTAAAAGCGGTCCGCTGCATTTCGGGTCAGAAAATCAAATTCCTTCAAACTTTACCCGCGAAACGATCTTAGTCTAAAAGTAAACATTAGCATTATTTTTCTGTAAATGTTACAAAATAATTTTTTTCTAAGCCAAAGTCGCCCGCACCGTGAGCTGGCGATATTTGGCGGTGATGTGACCCAAAAATAGGGAGTTTTGACGGTCTCGCCACTTCAAAATGTAGCAATTTCTGGTGAGCTCTATATTTTTCTGTATTAGACTATTCCTTGAATAGTACATTGATGTTAATTTTAGCACGATTAATGGAAATTTACTGCATTAAAAAAAATTCTTTTCGAAGGCTCTCTCGCCATTAACGCCAATGAAGAAAATATGCAAACTTTAAATTCGTCATTGCGCAAAAGTCCAACTCCTTGAACACAATTTTTCTACTCAGACCAACTAACCTTACATCAAATAGCATGTAAATATAAAAATATATTGTGGTGTAAGCGAATTTTAAAAACAGGTGGTCACAAAGTTTAGTGCTTTTTGCAACAAGGTGCCAAATATGGCCCACACTCGAAGAATGTTAAAACGAACAAAGTTGGATGTTATTGAAGTGTTTTTGGTCTGCACGCTTTCCTAAAAGAAAAATGATGATAAAAAATGACGAACTACGGAATTTTACCATGTTGCGACTCTTTGGCGCGATCAGAATACTGCGAAGTATCCGTGTTTCGCTCCTATGTGATTGAACCAAAACTTACCAGCGACGTCTCTTCAAGGCGAGAGCCAACTAACGCTGCTTTTCCACTATGCATGGCGAACATCTAACTTAAATGAATCAACTGGGACCACGAGGAAAGATTTCAGGAAAAGAGACATGCCATTTGAATTGTCTTTAGGTGCGAGTAAATTTTGATTCAAAAACAACTAAAAGAGCCCTATTAAGTAACGCAACAAGAGGTCATGTCACATTGCTGTCTGAGTTAATAATTTATAGTCGTAGCAAATATTCCATGAATGTCACGAAATGTTAGGCAGTTTTGACAAACACAATATGGACCTCATATATTTGCCTCTATGTGACAATTAAAGGTAAAATAACGCATAAAACATTTTTTCTTCGTACCTGTATCTAACGTTTATACGTAAAATCCATTCTGGTAGACTAGCCTGTCCGTGTACAGTCGCCCGCACTCCAGTATGCGGGCAGCCGTACACAGGCTAGAAAACAAAATCGCTTCTCTAGAAAACTCGAAAGAATTGCTTTACCAGTTACCCTTAGTGACTGTTGACTAACCACTTATAAAGAGCGTTTTTTGGATGGTACACTTTTCTTGCGTGATGAAAACAAGTCCGTTTCAATAAACGCATTACGTGAAGAACCATTTGTCACACGGTCAACCTGGTCTTTATACCGTGGACCTTCAGTTTTGTTTAGCACAAAAGGTAACGAAAATTGACCTATAATGATAACGCTGCTTGGAAACATAAAAAAGAATCGAACTAAACTAACACCGTGTATGCGAAATGCGTGCAACTCCGCATTTTGTCATATCATATGTGCGTGCCCGGGTGGGGGAATCCCCTATAAAATTATCGGGAGTACTGTTTAAACTCCACGGTTGGTACTACTTAAGGAGTTTAAGATGGAATCCATCAGGAAATTGAGTAATCAGTGGACAAAAATCTTGTACCAGAATAATTTAAAGTATATCGCATTCTTTTTTACATTTTTTGAGAGCTATGGATGTAATTTGTTATCTGTAATAACCTCAAAGACAATTTCTTATGGGAGCCCGTGAAATCCAAATTCAAATTTCACAGGAATTGTGTAAACACAGGTGAAATAGATAAATTTTTATGCGTAAGATTTCATGTTGTGAAATTTGAAATTTATTTTATCGGGCCCCCATAAGAAATTGCTTTGGGGTTATTACAGATAACAAATTACATCCATAGCTCTCAAAAAATGTAAAAAAGAATGCAATATGCTTTAAACTATTCTGGTACAAGATTTTTGTCCACTGAAAATTACAGTTACTCAGTTTCCTAATGGATTCCGTCTTAAATCTGAAGCCAACACAATGTAGTTCTCCCGGTGCCTTTATTAATGTTATAATCTTACAAAGAAAGTATGACCGGAACTGACTTCCTTCCTCGACGAGCCTTCTATGGGTGTCTCCCCCCTCCCCCCCCCCCAACTAGCCCCTGGGGAAATCCATACACTTTACACTTTTCAATGTAATACAACTGAATCGCAAACCAGGTACAACGAAAGGTATCTTTAGACAAATAATTACTTTGTATATCACAAGGAGCAGCTATTCAGTAGAGTTCCTCAGCCTGACTCTGCAGTCGGTTCTACTTTCCATACTATCCACACATACTAGTTATGCAATGCTTTCGAGTGGTATGTCGTGAAATATCCCATGAGTGACTTGTTTTTTCTCAGTATACACACGAGCCTTTAGGCGAGTGTGTATACAAAGAAAAATCAAGTCACGAGTGGGATATTCACGGTATACCACGAGGAAAGAATTACATACGCTTATTTATCCCATGCCACTCTGACTCATCATGACAGCGTAAATGAACACCCAATATAAACCCTTCAACTTCTTTGTCCGTCTTACATTGTTCGATTTCGTTTTCCTCTTCGACTTGTGGTTCCAAGAATTCCAAATTAAGCTCAAAACTCGGTTTTTTTCTTCCATTTATTAGTTGTTTACACTAAAATCCGCTTCGCCTGTCAAGATGGCAAAGCTGCTCCACTTTCGGCGGGAAAATTTAGAGGCCGCGAAGAACGCTGGGATTTTTTCGTGAATACGACCCGTTGCATACCGCAGAATATGCAACGGCTTTCTAGCTCTCTGATTGGCTGTATTTTATATGGCATGGGAATTAACAAACTAAACGTATAAAATGTATCCACATTCAAAATTATAAAAACTGGAATATCTGGGATTTCTTTCTACGTCTTCAGGGAGCACCCATAGCTGGAACTGAATCAAGCGATGAAATCAAAGAAATAAAGGCGTCTTCCGCTAACTAGAAGAAAACATCTACCAAATTCTTTAAAGTAGCTTTCACTCTTCTCTATTTGATATATATATAATTGTTGGGAAAATGGTGGTTTCCGCCCACATGCACTTAAGATGTAATAACAACAACACAATACAAGATTACTGATTGTGAAAACGTGTTTTAACTAGGATCGAAAGCTTGTCCTAAACTCTTAGTTGCTCAGGCAGCCACAGCCTAATACCATTTCGGTTAGTTTCTTCACGAGTTCCGACTTTGTGTCCCTTGTTTTAAATGTAACTTAAAAGTAGGTACAAATACTCTAAGCATCTCAACTTTGAAGGAGGAAAGTTTATTTTCTGCAACCATCTTACAAAGGTTGCACACATCGTACATCACCAGGTGAATGACACCAATTTCAGACACGACAGCATCATGAATTTCGTCGAATACGTTTTCACCTTGTCTGCTTCCATTCTCCTCTTCACTTTCTTCATCAAGATCATCAGTCACTTCGTCTCGGGTGAATTCTTTCCAGCCTTTCAGCCTTTGCCTGGCAGAAAGTCTCGAGGAAAAAAACAGAACTAGAAGCTTGGTAAGCCACTCAGTTCGGGTGAACATTCTTTCGCCGTTTGCGTTTTTAGCTCTCCGGATGTCATCTGCCACTTGTGCGAGATCCTCTTTTCTTCCAGTTTGCTGTCCAATTTCAAACTTTTTCTGGAAATAGTCACGCACTTTCTTAGAAAACCGCTTTTCAGTGGATCATAACTTGTGAAGTGCCCATCCCATTACAAGCAAGTCGGTTTCACTTGTTGCCAATTCTCCCTCACCGACATTATAAGATGTTTTAGTGTCACTAAAAGAAATTGTCTGGAAACGTTGAACCCAATCGATCCGAAATTTGTCATAAAGGCCAACTTTTGCCGGTTCTGTAGGGCGGCGGTGCCCAAAGACATTCAAATGAATGTCCAGTTCTTCAGGACTGTTGAATTCTTCTGTACGTTTGCGATCTGGGCATTCAAAGGAGCTCCTATCCATGTCATGGGTTTTATTTTTCTTTGCAGTACTATCCAACAGTCACTATAAGGGTAACTGGTAAAGCAATTCTTTCGAGTTTTCTAGAGAAGTGATTTTGTTTTCTAGCCTGTGTACGGCTGCCCGCATACTGGGGTGCGGGCGGCTGTACACGGACAGGCTATTTGCTTTCTACCAGAATGGATTTTTAATACGCATAAACGTTAGATACAGGTACGAAGAAAAAATGTTTTAATGCGCTATTTTACTTTTAATTGTCAAACAGAAGCAAATATATGAGGTCCATATTGTGTTTGTCAAAACTGCCTAACATTTCGTGACTTTTATGGAATATTTGCTACGACTATAAATTATTAACTCAGACAGCAATGTGACATGACCTCTTGTTGCGTTACTTGACCGGGCTCTTTTAGTTGTTTTTGAATCAAAGTTTACTCGCACCTAAAGACAATTCAAATGGCATGTCTCTTTTCCTGAAATCTTTCCTCGTGGTCCCAGTTGATCCATTTAAGTTAGATGTTCGCCAAACATAGAGGAAAAACAGTGTTAGAAGCGCTCTCGCCTCGAAGAGACGTCGCTGGTAAGTTTTGGTTCAATCATGTAGGAGCGAAACACGGATAGTTCGCAGTATTCTGATCGCGCCGAAGAGTCGCAACATGGTAAAATTCCGTAGTTCGTCATTTTTTATCATCACTTTCCTTTAGGAAAGCGTGCAGACCAAAAACACTTCAATAACATCCAAATTTGTTCGTTTTAACATTCTTCGAGTGTGGGCCATATTTGGCACCTTGTTGCAAAAAGCACTAAACTTCGTGACCACCTGTTTTTAAAATTCGCTTACACCACAATATATTTTTATATTTACATGCTATTTGATGTAAGGTTAGTTGGTCTGAGTAGAAAAATTGTGTTCAAGGAGTTGGACTTTTGCGCAATGACGAATTTAAAGTTTGCATATTTTCTTCATTGGCGTTAATGGCGAGAGAGCCTTCGAAAAAAATTTTCTTTAATGCAGTAAATTTCCATTAATCGTGCTAAAATTAACATCAATGTACCATTCAAGGAATAGTCTAATACAGAAAAATATAGAGCTTACCAGAAATCGCTACATTTTGAAGTGGCGAGACCGTCAAAACTCCCTATTTTTGGGTCACATCACCGCCAAATATCGCCAGCTCACGGTGCGGGTGATTTTGGCTTAGAAAAAAATTATTTTGTAACATTTACAGAAAAAATAATGCTAATGTTTACTTTTAGACTAAGATCGTTTCGTGGGTAAAGTTTGAAGGAAATTGATTTTCTGACCCGAAATGCAGCGGACCGCTTTTACAGAGATTGTCACTTAATAGGTCTTAATACCAATAATTCATGTAGCGTATTTTACTTTTTACATTTATATTTATTATAAAAGTGTGAAATGTGAAAGTTGTCCACTGCTATAGCTAAATCTCACTTTCATGTATTATAAACTGAGATAGGGGCAAAATCTTCAATACATCCAACTAATAAACAGGACAGCACACCACTCCTCGTGTTTCAAAATGGCTTAAAACGGAAAATTGCATTAAAACTGTGTAGCGCATGTAAATCCGGATATTCTTGAGGTAAATTAAAATTAGTGTCTCTGCGCTTGAAATAGAAAATGGGGGGAAATCGTATCTACGACACGCGCGTGCGCTAAAAAGTAACAATCAGAGAAATGCAAAGTCAATGTTCATTCCATTTGGTTGTAAAGTCTTGTGACGGAAGATCAATCTTGCTTCCATGCTGCGTCGCACCATTGTTGTCCTGAACCCCGCACAGATTACGGACACCAGCATATCGCTAACCTGCGATCAGGCTCTATTTTCATTTCGCTCGGTGAAACATTCAGGCGGGACGGGCGAAACGAAAAATAGAGCCTGATACAATTCTTCTACGGAACGTCTACCGCCCACATTTTTGATTGATTGACATTCAACAAAAGAGCCAATCAAAATTTCTTCTGCTTGCACGATCCTCGGTATGCAAATTTCCCATAACGGCAATTCGAAAAAAGTCACGCAAATGTCGGCAATATAAGAAAATCATAGGCTACGAGATATCTTCTAGGCACAAGCACTCAAATTTACACGATTGCTAACTTGAAGGTTCAGGAAGGTTCTGGTATTGTACATGGTTGCTCTGTCTGAGCTGAAACTGAATGAAAATTCAAAACACGACAAGGTTGCCGTGTACCAAAATATGCTGCATGCTTGAATCCTTTCCCATTTCAGGTGGTATCCGGAATTATTCTCTTCGCATTTCTCACCGATTTTCTGCGTAAAAAACCTTGGGCAATTAAGAGAAGTACCTTCAGATTCATTCTTTAGTAAAGATATAAATAAAACCGTTTATAAACAAAGGAGTATTTTGTAATTTAATTTAGTTCCACAAGTGATAAATATTTGAGATTAGCAGCGAATTTTATCTCTAAACAGCAGCGAATTTTAAAACGAAGAACATTTATTATAAAACTAGTCAGATCCTTTGATGTCAATGTCAGAGATTAATAAAACGACATAAGTGTTAAACAATGAATGAATATAAACTGAAATCGTCATTGCGACTTGATTGCGGCTCTCGCCAAACATCAGTTTACCGTTACGTTTACCGAATTATCGGTTGACTTGTTGATCATTCTTGGCGAAAGATACTTGTTCGTCTGCTGTTCGTTTTGTTTCGTAAAACGCAGAAACAACCACTACTCTGTTCATGTTATCAATTCTAGCTGAAAGCCATCAAATGAAAATTCCGAGACACGATGCGATAAAACGGAATACATACTTCACTGTTGCTATACTTCTCTGCTCCAGGTAAGAGACAGCTTGCATCAAACCGAACGCCATTCTCAGGAGAGAAAGAAATGATGACAATTCTCTTAGAACGACGAGAATATATTGGAGCAACACCTTTTACTTCGGCAGACTTGTTCCTTGGTTGTTCCTTGGCGATGGCGGTCGGATCGAAATTGTGAGCGAGATTTACTTCCGTTGACAGCTCTATTGTTAAAGGGCCAATCAGACTGCGAGATTCCCGCGGCCAAAATTTGGCCGCCGACACGAACTTCTGTGAGAGATTGTATCAGGCCCTATTTTAGCGAGCGACCAACGTAAGAGAATATGAGAGCGATGCTAAAATTCGGCCTGATCGCAGGTTAGCATATCGCCCACACTGTGTCCTGGGGACGAGAAATGTTTCCCAACAGGGAGGTCAGCATTCGCGCCAACTGATTGTATGTGCTCACGGAATCTGTCACCGAGGCGTCTCCCAGTTTCCCCGATGTAGAGCTTGGAACATTTGCGGCACAAAAGGACGTAAATCAAATTACTGGTCGCGCAAGTGAACTTGTCCTCGAATCTGAGTTGACCGCCCGGGGTGTCGAGGGGCTGCGAAGGGTTGGTATGGGCGCAGGTTACGCAGCGGGGACGGCCACAAGGGAAAGTCCCTGATTCTCCATCGGTAGGTTCTGTTGTTTGAAGGCTGCTCTTTACCAAAATGTCACGTAAATTATTGTCGCAGCGTTACGCGCACAAGATACGGACGGGTTGAAAAATATCCTTGGTGTCAGGATCGGATTTGAGAAGAGCAAAATGGCTGCCTTCCGAACAACACGCTATTAGGGCCCAGTCCACCTCTCCAAAACAGTCAAACGTCCCCACCCTGGGGCCCAGACTCTCAGTCAAATTCCCGAGGGCGGAGATAGCAAAGGTAACCAAATGCCCCACATATGCCCGAGGTCCCCCCTCGGGCTTAACATTGATAGGTGCATTATATAGACAAGTGTGTTTTAGTGGAAAATAGACCACTTTTTAGTAAAGTTCATGTGAAAGTACATAAGGGATTCAAGTGGCGTATTTTCCGTATCCTCACAAATAAGGGTATGGATGGTGTCATTTCCTGCTTCTACACTGTTGTTTGTGCAAAAACATTTTAATCTATGTACACTTAATGGCAATAATGTTGTTGTGCAAAAATGGAAAAAAGAATAAAGGAAAAAGCTGAATATGAATTAATTAGCCATGCAAATTACATTGCATTAGAATTACATTTCCAAAGCTCTTATGGACTTCAGTGTATTCAATTTGATATCAATGAGTTGATACAAGGTCAATTGGCCACCACTGGTAAAAACCTTCTGAGCTTTAGCCGTTTATCAGAGCAATTCCCTGAACGTAGTTACCGTGCCTAATTTATTCCTATTTGGGTTTTTTCTTGAACTCTCTTTTTTCATTTTATACATGATTGACAATGTTATTGCAATTTGGTGTAATAAAAAGAAAACTCTAAAATAAAATTCATATCACCGTGCTGCCGTGTAACATCCTCTATATATATGAAGCAGGACACTTTCTGTGTTAAGGTGACATGAGACTGGAGTTTTGGGAGAACTCGCTGGAAACAAGAAAACAATTGCCCTAAATAGTCTTAAATTATGTTTGCATGGAGATGTCAATGGTGAAAGTAAGGTGTTAAGTGTATTGGTTATTTTATAAAAGGCATTACAATCCAAGAGCTGTCAGAGCATATCAACCTTAGGTTGATTATAGAAATCTTCTTTGCTCAGATTTGGTTATTTCTGTTATTTCTTAGATCCAAGAAATAAACAATGTCATATACTTAGCTTGATTTTTGTTTTTGTTTTTTTTTTAATTGGCCTCTGTTTGTGAGGAGATACACCTAGTTTAAGAAGTATGACAGGTGATTCAGCGTGGTTTAACATGTGTTGCTCTGAAGTTTTCTTTTGCCTTTTAACATGGTAAATGTTGTTGAATGGAATAAGTCATAGTTCTATTCCATTTCCAATAAATTATTTCAACATTCAACGTGGCATGATACATTTGACAGTGTTAAATATTTGTTGAACAGGAAGACACAACAATAACATTATTTATACACTATCTAGCGCTAAACAGAGGCTTAATCAGAAAACATCTTTCCAGGACATGAAATTGGGTCTGTTGGTGACCAACAATTGACAGTAGAATGTACAGATGTATAGATTTGTGGCCAGGACCCCCCTTTATGTCCTGCCTTTGTGTGTTGTAAAAAAAAAAACAATATGTAAAGCATATTTAGGTCAGGTAGAATTTTAATCAGAAGGGCATCTCAGTGTCCACAATCTAAACTTTGTTTAAATTCCCATTTTAGAGTTAGTAACCACTTTGAAATAGTTATGAGCCAAAAGGCTCCAGAAAAATAACTAAATTTTGTGCGCTCCCTGGTAAAAGTTCTGCCCAGGATCCTAATAAGATCCTAATAGGATCCTAACAGGATCCTGTAGGATCTTAATCAGGATCCTGATAAGATCCTATATAAGATCCTGTTAGGAGAGGATCCTATAGGATCCTGTTTAAGATCCTATAGGATCCTACAGGATCCTGTAGGATCCTACAGGATCCTAAGCAGGATCCTAAACAAGATCCTACAGGATCCTGGACAATCTTAAGCAGGAACATGAAAGACTTTACAGGATCCTGAGTGGGATCCTAAACAACATGGTGCCATTTAGGATCCTGGGTAGGATCCTGTGTGAACTTACAGGATCCTGTAGGATCCTGTAGGATCCTATAGGATCCTAGAAAATCCTGTAGGATCCTGTATAGGATTTCTACCAGGGCTGCCATCAAACAGTTGATCAATGCTATTTTCTTATTTTATCATGTATAATAGTTTCCTACTCATCTTTTATGTGTCAGAAATTTTCTCAAACTGGCCCAAATGGTGCAAGCAAGGCAACTGATTGTGGCAGACTCCAAGCAAAACTATCCCAGTGTTATAATAACTTGGAAAACAGGCCTCAGCAATGCCAGCCCTGTGCGGAAAAAACTGTTGTCAATGCGTCACCCTGTGACACTCCTTATTTCAAAAAACTGGTTCGAAGTATTCTTGGAAACCTTGAAGATCGTGGAGAACATGAAGTAATTGTCACTGCTTCAAAAGATGATGTTGTTACCCTGGAAAGATTTGTCAAATCAGATGATGGCAATGTCCAAGATGTCTGCGAAGTGATCATTGGTATCATATCAAATTTCAAAGGCAAAGATGATTTTTATGATTTCAGTCAGTGGGACACATCAACACTTGGTTACATTACCAAAGAGGCCTTCCTCATTGTGGCAGCTTTTATTTTGGTGATCTGTGCTGTTGTTATCTTTGAGGTGCGCACAACTTTGACATGGCGATCACAGATCTGGTTTGTGTTATTTTTGTGTTTTATTGTCAGCATTCCTTGGGAATGGTACCATTTATACAGAAAAGCATTTGCCTCCAAGCAAGCACAAATGGAAAAGGAGATACCCAAGCATTGCCGACCTGATCGTGAATTACAGCCGTTTGAGTCTTTCAAGCTTTGGTTAAGAAATTCCTTCACATTTTCTGATGACAGATGTCTTAAATATCAGGAGACCCTGCTTGTTGATCCAATCTGGGAGGTTTCACCATCAAAAGTGAGTCTGTTTTCCCAATTTATCTTGTCGAGTTCTATTTCTCAATTGTTGATTAGTTTCAAACTTGGCAGGATTTGTAACCGACTGTATCCAGTATTAATATTATTACTAACATCAGTAAAACCATGCTTGATTAACAATTTTTATGGACCTAAATAGTTCTTGAAGTTCTTGATTCAAACACTTAAAAACTAGAAATGAAGGATGGCAAATAGTCTTAGTTAGTTTTACATAATGTCAACAAAAGCTAGATGAGAAAAATAGTGATAGCCAAGACAATGTTAGGAAAGAGGCACATGAACTACACTGTACTTGTTACTACAAACGAAATACTGTATACAAGGTTTTATAAATGTTTTCCCTGCTATCAACTCTTTCAGGCAATATCTGCCACAGTAGCAACTATCATCGCTCAGCCATTTGAACACATTGCCGAGGCCGTTGGTAAAAGTTTCCGTGCCTTATTTAGAGAGGTGCCTATTCAGTGGCAGCCATTTGTGTTCATCGCAGTCGTCATCTTTGTTGTCATTGCCATGTTTACGCTGAGTGGATTACAAGTGAAGCTTCCATTTATGACAATCACCACTGTCCCAGCCCTCCCTAGAAACTTCCGGGCCATCTTGCAGAGACTCGAGAATCAAGTTCAAAATGTTGGAGCAGCTTTGGAGAGGTTGAATGAAGCTGCAGGACAAAGAGATGAAATTGACCAAGCCCCATTACAGGAGGACATACACAATCAACAATTACAGATAATTGAGATTTTGAATGCAATGAATGAACGTCAACAGAGAACCCAGCCTGCCATTGAAGGAGTTGGATGTCAACAGGTGCAGAGGGCCTTAGGTCCTGAAGAAGTGGGAGCTGACTGTGCAGGGGCTGAGGAAGAGAGGCCCGAGAGACAACCTGCTGAGACACCCAAACAAAAGGTCCCTGTTCAGAGTACAGATGAAAGTACCAAGGTCGGTGTTGAGGATGTAGGCTACCAATCATAGACCTTCAGAGTTTTCTCACAATAGTAGGTTCAGATACTACTTGTACATACACTTACCATCTTGCAAGTCTGCATTCAAGTTCATTGTTGGGTATGGCTACAGACTTAAGAGAAGTAACGGTAAACCAGTCCTACATATACATGTACAGCTGTAGTTTGGTTATTAAACAAATGAACTCTGTCAAACAAAACAAACATTTTGTAGCAAGTAAGTTATGATGTATCTGGTGTTGAGATTTCACTCATTGTAGTAAAAAAATGTTCCACCAAAACCATGGACAATCATTCAAGTCAATGTGACTTATATCTGCAACTACTTGTTGGGCAACCAAATTAACTCAAAAGGTGGCTTGCATTAGCAACTCTGCTGAGGCTTACTACTCTTGCAAAAAACCTTTCCAATTTAACCCTTTAAGCCCGTACAGTGATGAAAATGAAATTTCTCTTTTCATTATCACTACTTGTTCAAACATTCAAGTCATGAGAATAAACAAAGTGATCACCAAGGATAAGATGTCTTGATATTTAGACAAGAAATGCATGGAGAACAGTAAGGAGAATGTTTTTTTTTCCATCTGGGCTTAAAGGGTTGTCTAGTGTGATCTCACATGTGAATGCAAGTCCAACTCCATTTTAGCTAGGACTTAGTAAAGGCCCGTATGCACTGGGGTAAACAATTTATTTGTCTCTATCAAAATTCATGACAAAATCATTTCTACCACATATTTTGTTTAAATTAATGTGTCCACGCTCAAAAACAAAATTAATTTTCATAAACACCACACATGCTAATCAAAACAAAACAACTTTTTTTACATCTGATACCCAATTTATTAAACAAATTCAAATTTATCATGGTCTGAGGCAGGACACTGTTCAGCACTTTTAAATTTTAGTAAGGTTTGACAAAGTTCTATGGAAGTAAAAAAATGGCATCTACTGTTATAAAATGCTGTTGATGACTAGAAGTATTATTACACCAGATGTAAAAACTTTGCCCAGTGCAGTAATCTTTGCTGTTATGTTGTGTATAGCTGTCACACTTGTGCTGATTATGGCTTTAAGTTTTTTAGGCTTTTAGCTGGGTTGAAGGATAGTGGAACTAATTTTAACCAGGAATGTTACAACATAGTTTGTCAGGTGTTGTGATGCGATGAGATGGTCGGCCCTGAATAAGTAAATGTCAGTATGTATCAAGAGACCCTAATATCTTGGACCAGACAGAAGATGCACTGAACATATGTGCAGTTACCAAAGGAGGCACCGTCCTCAAATGGCCCATTTTAGTTGTGTAATCAGTGACCAGGCCTTTGTGTGGAAGTGAGGCTAGTGATATCATTGTTTTGAGATCTTGCAGTTTCATCCTATTATCTGATTGGCTGTGACTGTTAGCTTGAGTTAAAAAACTGCCAGAGTTTATAGGGACTGAACTTGCCACCATTACCACATATTAAAGTGGTAACAGTGGCAGAGCACATTTTTTTTCTCACAAAGAACAAAACACAAGAAAAAACAGTAGTAGAGAAAAAATAGCTTTATTTGTTACAACGTTGTTTCAATACTACATAAAATTATTTAGTAGTTAGTAACAATATCAAAACTATTGGGAATAAGTAATTAACAAATGCTCATCTGGAAGTGAATGCTTGTCATTGTTGGAGTGACAATTTACAGGCAATAAATACTTAGTTGTATACTTTCCAGTTTACTAGTATAAATTATTGTGTAAATTAAAGTTTGAGATTTTTCTCAAGATTCTCTGCTCAATGTGACATTATTTTATCTTGGCTGTATACAAACAGGATTCTTGTTCTTATCATCGTGATGCGAATTTTATGGTCTAATGTTCTAATCCAGCCTGGAAATAGTGTGAATCATGAATCATAGCCAGTGCCAGATGTTTTTCTTTCATTCATTGTCTCAGAGTATGAATGAACAGTGTCTATGAAAGTGGCGAGTTTCTCTGGCTCATGATCAGGGTGCATTCCATGGCCTAGGTTGGCTATATAACGTTGAGTGCCAAATTTTCGTAGCATATTTTTCACAGCATGGCGAATATCCTCCTATAAAAACAATTTTGATATGTCAACACAATAAATTTCTCATTTTAGAGAGAATGATGAATTTAATTCCATTTAGTCCCAGCAGGCAAGCTAATTCTGAGTTAAACTTGCTAGGGGTACAATTTTTTTTGTGTGAACATTTGACTTTTTGTTTTTTGGCAACTGTAACAGTCCCACAGTAATAACTTAGTTAATTTTTTGTTTCAGAACTACACAAATATATGTAGGTGTTAATTTATTTGATATAATTTTGGCCAAATGAGATGCAACATGATTTTCCAATTTTCAACCTGGGTCAGTTTACAATCATTACTAACAAAGTATTAACACTTACATGACTGCCGTAAAGACCAGCTGGATCAAGGTTGCCTTGAAGAGTTACTGTTGGTGCAACTATCCTACCAACAAAAATAGCAAACTAAAGTAAACTACAGCTGAAAGTTCAAACCATCATCATTCAGCACTTTAAGCCTTAATTTCAACATGCATGTTCCCCTTACTGTTCTCTATATATTTCTCATGCCACTAGTTGGGAGAATTTTCTTACAAATCAAGACATTTTGTCTTTGGTAATCAATTCCTTTGTTCTCATGACCTGTATGTTTGATCAAGTTATAATTATTGATACAAGTTTGTAAGGAGAAAATAGAAGTATGTAACTAGTGGGCCTAAACAGTTAAATCTAAATGTTTGAATGTCTCGGAATGGGTTATTTCTGTAGCAGGTTTATAATTAGCCTGCGTAGCTGGCACTTTTGTTGGGGAGTGCACGCAAGCGAGCAAGGGGTGAAGCCACCAGGGAACTGGGGAGGAGGCTTCGCCACTTGTTTTCGCGCTCTCGCTTGCTCGCACGTGCTCCCCATCAAAACTGCCAGCTACGCAGGCTAGTTTATAATTTTCATGTAGTCTTTACTATGCGTATGATACAGTTAAACCAATCAAACAGAAATCAGATATAAAATAATTCAGAAGTGGTTTAAAACTGCCTTTAACGATTTTAAGGACGTTCGCGCCAATTGTTTCTGCGCATCCTTACTGCGCACGCAATTCACTTCGTGATGTCATGCCACGTCATGCATTGAGTGCGCGCGCTGTTGAAGAAATGTGGAGATATATAGCGCTAGTGGGCACTTTAATTTCTATGCACGGGTTTAACTCTCTTAAATGTTCGGTGACCCCATATTTTCTTTTGATAGATCACTTTCTTTGTCGATTATCTACGTTTTGTGAAAAATTAAAGAAAATCTGTATTGTAGAAGTCTAATTTTTTTCAACTTTTCTGCCCTCGCATCATCGAATTCTACTATTATTGAAGCTGCACGGTGTTCGTTAAAGTCGATCTTAGAGGTTGAATTTAACTAAAAGGATGACACCGGTTCAAATTATTTACTTAACAGACCCACTTAAGTAAAATTTGACTAAGAAAGTGGGTCTACAGCGAATCATTTTTAATATTTTTCAACAAACAAGCACTGAGGCCATGTCGAGTTACGAGGGCCGATTTGTCAAAATTGGGGTAGTTTTTGACTCGCTTTATTTCGAAAACGAAGTCGGTGACCCCCCCAATTTTTTTCCATTTCTGACATAGGTAACTCATTATCTGACTGTAGCCAAAGTATGAAAAAAATCTGTATTGTAGAAGTTTTTCGCGCGAACGTCCTTAAGTCATCTGACCTTGCATCTTTAGCTGACATTGTCCAGTCCAAACTAACAACATCATAGCCAATTTGAGAGAGTTCCTTAATTGCATAGTGTGCACCTTTAGCAAAAATTGTCTGCAAGAGATACATACTAGAATTATAATACATGTCAGTAACTTCTCATCATTAGTTAGATTGGTTATTGGAAAAAATGCACCTCAGACATCATTAAATCTTGTCCCACATGGAGTTCACTAAAAAATTATGACTGTAATATGCATGACAATTAAGCAAGAGGCATCCTCGGAGACCCAGGGGCAGATAGTGGGGTAAGGGAAAGTTGGAATGGGCAAAAAAAAAAGAGCTGTCAAAAAAAAGTCAAAGGGCTTCGCCCACCCTTTTTTTAGCCCATTCCAACTTTCCCTCGCCCCACTATCCGACCCTGGGTCTCCAAGGATGAGTGAGAGGGCAAAAATTGTCATGTCACAAAAGTTCAGTTACATCTGCATTATTAAAGTGGAATGACGATTCCAGAAAATATCTGTACCCACCCCATGTAAGGTCATGGGAAATTCAGAGGGTAGCTAGGGGTTTTTAAAGCAAAAACTTTTGAAAGGAAAGTAGGAAACTATACTTGAATTTCCAGAGGAGGGGGGCTCAATTCAAAAAAGCTTCTTTAAGGAGGGAGGGGCAGGAATGGATCAATTTTTTTTTTGGAAAAACAGTCAATAACTTTCATAGAAGACTGATGAAAGGACACTCAGATTAAACATCACAGCGGGCACTCTGATATGCCATTTTGGCCTTGCTAAAAATGCTGAATGCTACATACATGCACCAGTACTCTTTCTGGCTAACATGGAAACATTTTGCCAGTTCTTTTGATATAACCATACCATTGGAACAGCATCAGGCCCTAACTTTTCCTTTACTTTCTGGACTATTTGCTTGAGATACGGCAGTGAACACAGCATGAAAGTATCATATCCTATAACTTCAGCATGAGACTCAAATACTTGGAGCATCTACAAGGGAAAAGTTAAGAACAAAATGAAAATTAGAATTTAATATTTTGCTATTAAAATAATGATTAAGTAACGTTACTATGACAAGGAGAGAGCATGGGATGACTCAAAAATTCTGAGTCACTGGTGATAGGAGTCAGACCTATGACCTTCCCCATACACTGTGTAGTTGTATGCTCTAAGCACTTAGCTGCAAGTAGACTTGGCCATGATTGTGAAGAACACCTTACACAACCAACCATCTTTAAACTTTTAGCTGACAGTTGACTGACAGGCTACTGATAGGTAAATTGGATGGTAAAATACGATAAGCTAACAAACCTGAAAAGTTCTAAGAAAATTTTATTATAATCAAAGGGTTTGGGATAACACTGTGCTAAGCGACTTTATTATTTTGCTCAAAAAATTGCTGATTTCTCACATACAGTGTACAGGCTTGTTTTCGTGTAGTAAACATTGCCCCACATTTTTTCCTATTTTTGTGCTTTTAATTAGTTTTCAACAAAACATGGGCCAAAAGACGTTCAGTGCTTTCTGTTGTCTTTTATTCAAAACAGAAAACAAAGGAACTGATTAAGTTCTTAGTTTGTTTTGTGAAAATCAACGAAGCAGCACAATAACAAATCAAAGAATCTAATCCTTTAAAGTCATTTTAATTTGCATGTTGAACTCTGTGGTGCAATGCACTGAGCGCTGTGTCTCTATCCCATATTACATAATAACAATTAACTTACAAGTTGTTTAAACCACTGATCACAACAGACAGACAAACTGAGCTAAGGACACATGATTACACGGCATAGGAACAATGTAAAGTGGGCGTTACCAAATTTTTAAATCATGTATAAATATTATTACCTGTGCGCCAGCTTGGACCTGCAGTACTAAGTAATCTATAATTAAATCTGTCATCTGCTGTAGGAGTTGACTGGAAGCCTCCAAATTCTGGTGCAGGAATTTTCGTGCTTTGTTGAAAGTTTTGCTGCTTTCTCCTTCAATCATGTAGCACATAAGGGTCCACTGGAAAAAAAATGTAGCATTAATGGATGCTTCACACTCCAGAACTGTGGGAGGTGGCTGGTGGTGTAGAGGTGGTCAAGTCAGACTTTCAGTTGGGATATCAGTCAGCAGTTCAAGGCTTGGTCTCTGTAGTCTCCTACGGAGCCATTTTTAGTATCGTCATGCACCTCCAAGGAGCGTTGCATGAGGACACTAAAAATGGCTGCGTTGGAGACTATGGTCTCTGCATGATGTTGCATTGTCTCCTTGGTGTCTCCTTGGAGAAGAAACTTCACTCCACATTTTCTCTCTCCACCCAGGTCAGTGGCTCATCCAGGATTCTTGAGGGGGGGGGGGGGTGGGGGCTGACCTGACAGAACGATATCGGAACAATTGGAGACAAAAACACCTCAGTGATAATTTTGTTCCCTATCATAATTTTAAGCTTAAATGACCCCAAAGAGGAAGGTGGCCAACCACCCAATCCGACCCCTTGGATCCCCCCCTGCAGGTGTATAAATGGGTGCTAATGAACAATGAGGGAATCCTAACAAAAAACAGGGGGGTAACCCAGCAATACACGAACATCCTGACCAGGGGAGGGTAGCAACTCTCCTACTCTCTTCACAGTACAGAAGACAAATGACAGCCTTTATGAGCCATTCAGCATGTTTAGTCCTGCAGTGAAGTGGACACCAGACTACCTTAAAATTTCACTCCAGGAGGACAATGTTACGGGGGAAGAGACCTTGCTGCTTCCTGAACCACTTACTCCCATGTACTGCATATTTATAATGGCAGCCCCCCACCCCATCTTTCCACTTTACAGTGCCTTGGTTTTCACACAGCAAACTTAAGTTTGTAAACCATTGTTGTCAAAACACATGTTGGTGCATGTGGATGTCAAACAAACAGCTTAACTTGCCAACATGTCATTCATTTGACAAACTGATTTGACAATCACGCACATCAACTTGCATTTGTCAGTGCAAATTTGAATAATTAACTAAACACGTTTTTTTCCTGTTTCTCTCACTTCTCACCATGTCACAAAAATCATCATATTTTTCTCCTGGTTTCCAGCCCATTTTATCACACACAAGGCTTATAGAATGGTCTTTGCTTTTATTACTGATACTTTAAAAAACGTTTTCATCCTTACTGGTGCTCCAGAAAAACCAATGAGGGGGACTTTTCCTTCCAGTTTAGACCTCGTCAATGTAATAGCTTGAAATACATAACCCAGTGACTTCTCTAGATCGACTTCCTTTTTAAGTTTCTGAGAGAGACATAAAACACACATTCAGCAAGTTAGTCTCCTCTGCTTAAGATTGGGGTGTTACTGAGAACCATTAAATTATTTTACTTGTCTTGTAATTTCAGTGAACATTCTAACCTCTAAATCACTTGGCTCCCTCAGGGGTTCTGGAAATACAGGACCCTGAAGTTGGATGAAAGAAAAAAATACTTCAGCAATCACTCAGTAAATACTTCATGCCACTGTCAAGATTAGACTGTGAGCATCTCTTCCCTAATAATTATCGTGCAAGAAGATTAGGCACAGCAAATCAAGTGCTGAACATCGAAGTCGTCTTGTGCAGGTTATACATTTCTACAAACATGTGCATGACTGTAAGAACTGAAGAAAAAGAAACAACTGCCCACAGACTGTGTGACAAGAGTATTCAACTACTAAACAACTGGAATATCAACAAAAGACTACAGTAGTCAATACACAAGTCATACCTTTCCAGGGATCATTTGAACAGTCATTCCAAGAGCCTAGTTAATGCAAATAATACCAGCCTTCTTAGTAATTATTAATTTAATTTAAAATTAACCCATAACTAATTATTAATAATCAATAAATTACCAAGAGTTTTTACCAAAAGTTTCTCAAACTCCAGTGAAAGTTTAGTTAGTACTCACTTGCTGAGTGGTTCCACTGGAAAGTGGCTACCAGAAATGAGCTCCAGTAGAAGACACCTTTGCTTTGATTTCAAAAATGCTTATCAAAATTATTTTCAAGGTTACCAGTGTCCTGTCTACTTTCGTGACTTAGAAACCCCAGATCACAAGTGACCACCACCCGTCCCCTGTCCCCTACTTAAGGCTGTTGAGAGAGAATAGTCGGGAGGGAATCTGTGGGAAAAAGGCCTGGGGCGAGTGTACAGAAGGTGGGAAAAGAGAGAGCGGGAAATGGGATCCCTAATATGGCAGGAGAAACTGGAAAAAATTACACAACATTGCATAATATTTTTACATCAAAAGGGCAACCAAGATCCAGCCGCAATGTGAAGAAACCAGAATTTAAGTGTATGCGGAGATGGAAGTTTGGAACCCCCTGTCCCCCCTCCCCGATTGAGATAAATTTTCATATAACAGGGGCATCTGACGAGAACATTTTTGCAAAATACTTCAAATGTCACATTTTCTGTGTTCTTAGATCATTTCAGAGCTTTTCAAAGGCATATTTGTGTAAGCTAATGAAGACTGATCTGTTTGGACTTTTTAGCTGAAAATTTAGGCTGCAGAAAATTTTAGGAAACAGAATCCTATCCACCGAATTTCCGAGCTGCTGATGGCTCTCCGAAAATGCTAGCTGACCTTATTTTGCACTCTAAACGACAAGTCATATTTGTCCCTCCAAAAGCAAGAGGAATTAATAAGTCCTCTTATTACGAAGGTCCCACATGATGTTTTGCGGAAGAATTCTCTAGCTTTCACTGCAATTAAATCTGAAAATCTCAGGCGATTTTAGGCCTTCCAAACAGACATTCCCCCGAAACGAACCATTGGGTGCATGCCCCTGATATAATTACAAGGTCATTATTTCAACTCCACCCAAAACAAGTGAGCCACCCACTGGTCAAAATTACACACCTGAGGAATCACGAGAATATCTGAGAATATAATGGCAGCATCCAGAGGAAATCTTCTAATAGGCTGAAAAATAACATGGTAATTAAGGTAAGGCAGAGTTGAGTGTATGACCAGAGCAGAGCAGAGAAATAATATGTGTACATGTTCTCTGGTGAGATTTATCATTCTATCATTATATCATTCCCCAACTTATGTGGAGATCCATTTCATTGGGCACCAGGATGTTAGGCTTCCAGGAAGCAACTTCATGTTCACTTGAGTTGGCTTCCTGGACTATTCACAACTTCTGGTTGGATTGTCATCAGTGTGGCAATTAACTGAAACAACAACTTGAAGTTGAATTTTACATTACTATGATTGGTTATACCTGAAGAGTGAGTTCACAAGCTAGCTCGGGGGTTTGTACCATCTTGAAGAAGTCGGCATTGTTAGCTTCCTTTAGTTTGATGAATTCTGAAAAGAAATGTTTATATCCAGTTTGGTATGGCATGATAAAAACTTTGCAAAGCATGGGACAAATAAAAATTATGTGGGAAAGAGAAATTTATATACAAAAAAGTGTTTTTCACTGAGGGCTTGAAGGACCCGACAGATAACAAGATGTTACAATTGATCAGCTTTTTTCCACCCCTCATTCTTCTTCATTATACTGCTACAGAATTGATTCATACAATATTGTCAAAAAATTTCAGGGGTGGTTCAAAATGCCTCAATTCACCCTTGGGGGCCCGCCATTCTGTCCAGGCAGCCCAAGCTTACATTAGAGAGCAATTGTCAGGCGACCCTACTTGTTGTTAAGGAAAATAGGAATTTCTGCTAAATCAGCACACGTCGCCATCGTTTAACTAGTACTGAGAAGATCCGGAAATTCTGAACGATTGTGGGGACAGCTTTCACGTTGTGAACTTGGGTGCCCTGTGCAAACCAAACAGGTAAATGTATATTTTAACCGATTAACAGCAACAAATACTTCCAAAATATAGGTAAAACATTAGCTTGCATGGAGTGATACCATAAAAACAGCCACTGAATATATTCTTTCAAAAGGACTCGTATCTTGTCAACACGGAGCCAAAAGTGTTATGTCACGAACATATATTACCCTCACCTGGGAGATAGCGGCCTGCCTGTCTCATCACCCACACTGGAGCGCGTTCGGTTGCTTCCCCACGAGCAGCCCGCAAAATCAGATCATTCTTCAATGGTGGGAAGCCATTCTGTACCTCAGAATCAGCCATATTTCGTCTGCAAAGGTGCTGCGAATTTGTTAACCTTTTCTTTTCCCGTCGTAAAAGTACGAATTTTAAAAAATTTCACAGGACGCGCAGGACTGGGTACCACATTTCGCGCAAGGCCTTATGGATGCTCCTTTTCCGCCGCCATCTTGCCGGGTCATTGCAATATGTTGGGTTCAATTTCTCGTCAAGTTCCTCGTCTTTTTAGACAACCAGGGTCTCTGATCTTCAGGAGATGTCTTGCTGCTGAAGCTACGCAAGGTGGTCCTGCCATGGCACTTACGTTCGGCTCTCCTTCAGAGGTGAGTTTAGCGGTTTTGAGAGACGTAGGCCGCAAGATTCGTGTCCGATACTGTCCATATTAGCTCAACTTTAAACTATCTTTCTACCGAAGGATAACGCTCAGAAAAATTCTGAAGGGCAATTAAGAAAGTGCAGCTCGTATGTGAGAGGTTTTTCTTGGAAACATTAGCCAAAGGCCTTGTCAGTCTGTTATTAAATATCAATAATTGGTATTTAAACTGATAAGGTCTCTCTTAGCTGAATTAGAGGGGCTGTTGAATTTCAACAGCTTAATAGAAAATGTTGCCTCTTTGCATGTACTTGTAAGCTGTCATGACATGTGAAACTCTAATGCCAACTTACAACTCTGCAAACACTAGAGTTCCCTTTACTGAGGCTGTGTGAGTGTGTGTGAGGGGGGGGGGGGGGGTGGGGGCAAATCTGTTAGAAAGATTTTTAGTGATTCTCAAAAAGCTCAAAAGTCGACATTTTCTTCATTAGCAAAAATTCTGCCTTATCGATTTTCATTTTCTTTTGCATACATGAGTGTTTAGGCTGAACTATAGAATACAGGACCACTTCTTCAGAATTTCGTATTCAAGCAGCTCAGTGGCTTGCCACTCTGTTGACTGAAGAGCCAAGGAGCTGATGACCCATTACATCATAATATACCCATCTCCTTTCTCCACGACTCAAACATATTCATGTACCTTTTCCTAAAACTCTCACATTTAAACCAAACTTGTTAATCTCATACTTCCACTGAAGAGCAACTGAGCCATTTCAGTAACACTTCTTCAAGAGTGGTCCTGCATTCTATAGTTGCTCTGGGGTTTATCTGTAGCCACTTTCCAAATCCTGAAAATTCTAGGTAGGGTCGTACAGCTAGCTTTCAGAAAAAAAAAAACACCTGAAAAAGTCTAGTTTCCAGTCCCCTCCCAGAGCTTGGTTTGTCATATCCTATATTTTTTAAGCTTCTCGTATTTCTTTTCCAGGATAATATCATTTCTTTCAACAGCTGTAGCAACAAATGACCCAAAAGAAAACTCCTATTGGCTTTAAACTTAAGATTTAAAAAGATTATCTTTCTTCTGAAAACTGTAGTAAGCCACCTTATGTCAAGTACCGTAAACTGTCGCTTATAAGCCCTGGGCTTATACAAATTCACAAGGGGTTTTGGGTGGGCTTACATGTATAAATGGAGGGGCTTATATCTGAAGGGGTTTATAAGCAGAATAAGGAAAACGTTTTGAAATGAGCCACAGCAGTGTTGATCGAAATACGTTTTTAATTTACCAGTTTTTAATTAACCTTTGAAACGCCATAATAAATTGAATTCATAATTTTCAATTTAACAACAAAATCAAAACTGTAACAACACTAACATAACAGGAACAAAACAAAAAGAAGCTCAGAGTTCATCTTTGTAGTGGTCCGTGAGAGTGTTTAATGTTAAGGAAACAAGGAAAAATAGAAGGGGGCTTATATCCAGGGGGCTTATAACCAGATGTATTTTTTTGTTTACAGGTAGGTGGACCTATAAGCGGCAGTTTACGGTAACTAAAAATGATTAACTGTATTGTTTTACTGTTTAGATGTTTTACTCTGAAGCTGACGTGAAGCAAGTTGATGTATCTACCACCACTGGAAGCTTTGGTATTCTGCCCAATCATGTACCCACTTTGGCAACCCTGCGACCAGGGCTTCTTACAGTACATGACGAAGGAGGTGCTAAGAAATATTTTGGTAAGTATTGATGGTTGAGAAAAAAAAAACTTAACCAAAATCTGGTTTTGCTTTCAGGGTTCTATCTAGGGTATTTGAGGGGTAGAAGCTTTCCCCCCAAAATGCCCAGCTTCCCCCCCCCCCAAAAATATTGTTATCATTACAATATAATGCACCAGATTGCATCTCAGCGCATTTCAAAAAATGGACCCCCCTAGGAAGCTCGTGGTCGTAGTCCACTTGGAACTTCTGCCCCAAACGATAAATCCTAGAAAGAACCCTGCCTTTGTCTAGAAAAAGAACTTAACCCATTACCGGCCGCGTGTTTTTTGATCGCTTAGCTAAATTAGCAGTTGGTAATAAACAACCCCATGTGCAGTACGAAACGACAATTTATAGGCTCGAAAAAACAACACTCGCTTGATCTAGAATAGAATTTCTAACTTTCGAATAAAATACACCAGTTGTCGATTAAGAATTAGCCAAAAATACAATCTAAAGTCAAAATTTTGGAAATTTATGCAAGAGATCTCACATGTTGTCTCGCGCGTTAAATCAAACCACAACAGAGGATTTGTGTCTGTTTAGGTCAGATTACTATTTTTTGAAATTTCATGAACGAAGATTCACAGAAGAGGAGACAGTAAGCTTTTCTAAATAATACATTTATTAATACATGCCTTTATTCGTTTCTGAAAACCAAACGCGTTCAAGTCTTTCTTCGAGGGAAGCTACGCGCAAGCGATTTTGCTCGATGTGCAAGTTATTTTGAAGAGCATTTACTGATGCGAAGTGTGCACGTTTTTCAAAACTTTTACAAAAACTTTAAGAAATACAAAGAATCCTTCAATTAAGAAGTTATTTCGGTAAAAATTTACAATCAAATGTGTAATTTACTCTACTGTAGACTTGTAGAAGTGCTTGAGCATTTCCCAGAAAGTCTGCAGCTCGAAAAATCTCTTGCGAAGGAAGATTGTCCTTCGCTTTGACAAAACGGCTGTTCGTCCTCGAAAGATGTTTTCTTCGCTCTAAAAGCTCTAAATTCCATCATTTAACTTGTCGAGTGTTCCTTAGAGTTTCTTCTTTCGATTTTTAAGTTTCAAAAGGTAATCCTTCCTTCCGAGAGTGAGATATTGCCATCTTGAAAATTCACGCGTGAAGAGCACGGCAGCCATTTTGAGTGAAATGTGATCTTCTTGGAGAGTGACAAGAAGTCTTCTCTCCTAGGACCCCCTCAAGCCTTCAAATATATGCGCAGTAGGTGGATTCTAATTGGTTGAACATTCCCAAAGACAACTAGGACAAAAGGGGACCAAAAAAGCCTTTCTAGGGGAGGCTGGGGCCAAAAGCGAACACGCGCAAAATCAAGGCCGGCTCAGGCCGGCACAGACGTTAATGGGTTAATCTTATTGAAAAACAATAGGCAGTTGGTCAGAAGTCATTTTCCTTGCTCCATGTCCGCATTTTGTCATCATTTTGCTAGTTGAAGTTTATCCTAAAAGGGCCTCACTAATAACGGCCATGCCATGTCAGTTCATTGGGGATCCTGTGTTTCTTCGGGACCCAAGGCTTCTGAGTTCTACAGTTGACTTTTGGTAACTTGAAACCCTCAGTAACTCACACCTCCCGCTAACTCAAAGTGAATGATTTTCTCCTTGAGCTCACTTTCTTCATAATTTTATCTCGATAACTTGAACTCTTGACTGCTCAAACCTTTTTTATTTCCCTCGAAGGTTTGAGTTGTGGGGAGTCGACTGTACTTAGACAACATCTTTTAGCGTGATCCATAAGTTACCTTTTTTCAAGTCTTTTTTGTAAAAAGAAATTGTAAACTCCTTGAGAATAAAGTATTAACTTTGTCTTTGTCAACAGCGAGTAGTGGAACAGTGACCATCAATGCTGACTCCACAGTTCAAATTTTGGCTGAGGAAGCTCATCCTTTAGATAGATTTGACCCACAGGTAGGCCGTTTCAGTATAACCACTAGGAAATACTGTAAAAACAGTCATCTTCTAGGAGTATTACCACTCCTCCTGGATGGAATGCTAGTCCATTACAGGGCACCCAGCACTAAGTGACTAGGAGTATTACTACCCCCCCCCCCCCCCTGGATGGAATGCTAGTCCATCACAGGATACCCAGCATAAAGTGTTTAGGAGTGTTGTTAGTGTTGATAGTTTCCTTATTGTTCTTTGGTAGAGTCAAACGGTTATTTTACACCGAAACTGTTTTTCCATTTTTGTCCTAACAGGCTGTAAGTCAACAACTAGAACAAGCACAGCAAAATTTGTCCAGTGCGTCAAGTGAGGCAGACAAAGCAAGTGCTCAGATTGCTGTTGAGTGTTTAGAAGCCCTTGACAAAGCTCTGGGACACTAACAATAAGTTTTATTGCTCTCTTTTGACCCGTGTGAAATAAAAGGGAAAGTCACAGAAAACAATCCAGGGTGCTTTCACGCTTCAGGCTTGTAACAATGAAACACATTTTTGCCAATAGTGTTGTTTATGTGAAGACTGTGTTTTGATTCGGTGTCTCTTTTGAAGCGTCTGGTATTGTTTCCTTTGGGAATCTCAAATATCATCACGGTTCAGCCCATCGTGTTTTTTTCATGGTGTGATTTTGTCTTCAATAAACTTCATTGTACTTTGTCTGATTAGGGTATTGTGCATGAATTTGTTTAGTAATAGTCATAAGCGTAAACGTAAAGAGAAAGCTGTCTGTTTCCTCTTATGCTGTCCTCACTACTTAGAAATAAATGCAGCCAAGTTTGAGCATGAGTAAAATGATTATTAGTTTGTTTTCCTTGTGCTCATGCTGCTGCCCCATCAATTGCTGGCGAGGACAAGAAAAACAGCTGTGAAATCTTAACTCGTAAATCGAAGGAAATTTTAACGTTGAACATGAAGAACTCTACTGAAAGGCCATGAAAACTAACAAAAGATGCGTTTAAGAATTTGAAGTCAATGAGTTAAGAGCAAAATGCCATATTCGCTCAAACACAGTGCAAACCGTTGAATGACCTATCAACAGAATGATAAATTGAGTTGAAATCTTTGTCTTCTTTCTCAGATAACCCACCTCCTTTGATGACCAAAGGTTAAAAAATAAGCCATGCAAGGTGGCTTTGTCACCAAATTTTAGGATTTTTTTTTTGATAGCCAAAAGACATACTGGTATTGCAATCAAAGGAAACCTAATATGATGGTTCAGTTTTGTTTGATTTCTTTATCTTTCTTTTGATCTGCTAGAAGCATTTCGTGGTATGGGGCACCAAGTGTAAAAAAATATTTAGCGATAATTTTCTATTATTTTATGTTATTTAGCAAATCGCAAATACAGTAGTCCTTGTGACAGAGCACCATTCAAGGCCTCTTCCACGCGTTCCTCTTCCTTTCAATCGTTTTGATTCGAGAACGGCGAATTTTGAAGAAGTTTTCAATTGGTTTTCCCTCCATTAGTACGCACCATGAAAACCACAGGAAGCCCAAGCGTAATATAAGAGTTTGTATGGACAAGCGAACCGAGAATTACTCTCAATTAAAAAAAAATGAACTCGAATAAAGAAGATGAAATGCTACCTGGTGTCGGTGTTTCCTGTCTTTCTCTGAAGGTTTAGCGCCTTTGGAGAGGTTTTTTTAAATCTTCGACCCCAATGGTGTATCTTTCCTCTCACAGTTTTTTTTTTTTAAGAACGCGTACAATTTGGCTGAGCCTGAGGATGTTCTCATTTTAGCCCATACATTTTCTTAAATTTTGGGGCAAACCTCAGCCTCAACTTTCTTATAAGAATGGTTCTTATAAAAAAAAATGTATCTCCAAAGGCGCTAAATCTTCAAGAGCTTTAGCTTGCAAACTTCTTTTCTTTTTTTTTTTTGATAGGAATTCTCAGTCCGATTTTCCAAACAAACTCTTCTATAACGCGTGGCCTACCTGTGTGAAAACAATCGTTTGTACCGTCCACAAATGACTGAAAACAGTGAAAATGCTTCCTTTGGATTTGCCTTATGAACTTCGTTGTTTTCGAAAACCTCCGTTTTTATTCGTTTACGTATCAACGGAAGCAGACCGTATAATTTTATAAAATATCCGTTTTTGTCTGTTCTTGCCGTCGTGACCTAGCCCCCGCGCATGCATTAGGTACCCGAGTAGGGTCCTGGGAACAACAAAAAGATTCGAAGATGACGCGCGAAGGCAAGGTAGCCATGCATTTGTGGTTCTTCGCTTCCTCTAGAAGGTTTGTGACGTTGTCTTTCAGGTTTCTTAGTACAAAAAGTTATTTGCTACTTAAATATTGAGTTATGTGGCTTGCTTTTCTTCCGTTTGACGGGAGAGTGCGTAAAACTTATACAACTTCATCACCACACGTGTGTTGACCGGCGAGGACAACTTCTGAAGAACACAACATTTAATACATATAGTTCTAACAAACGGCCAAACACACGGCCATGCTCTCTTGTACACAACAACTGCTCATGCGCCGCATACCGCTGACCTAACCTAAGACTTGAGAGAATGTTAACTCCTATCAACATCCTCCCTTTCAAAGAAAACTATTAACGTGTTAATATGTTTCGCATGAGACAGTGAACAAGTAAAATAAACAAATATGAACAAGCAATGTCAGTTAGCAGTCATCATTGAGTACAATTGTACTCTGAAGTCTCTAGACTCAAAGGTCCAGTCTCTTGGGTGGTCTAATCGTTCGGCCACACCGGGACGTTTGCACTGGACTCTCAGTTGGTGAATCTGAAATGGGAATGAGCTCTGTGGTTTCTGCAGAATTCCCTGCGGCTGAAGTGTCACTATCATCTGCCACTGGTGGTTCCAGGGTTTGCAGGTTGCAAGGGACTGAAGGCTCAGCAGGTCTTAAGTGGGTCCTGTTCCGTCTAACCAACCCACCTTGTGTTTCGACGACATACGAACGCGGAGTCACTTCCTCTAAGACTTCACCACGATCCCAGCGTTCACCACGGTGACGGTCATTTGGTCTGGTGAACACAATTTGTCCAGGTGAGAGAGGGGGTAAGTCTCTGCTTGCCGTTTTGTCATAGTGGGCTTTAGCTTTAGCTCGCCTGCCCAGATGTTCGTCACGCACTAAGGCTACCGGTGGCACAGATTGGCTCAACAATGATTCAGCTATTGGCAAGGTGGACTTCGTTCGCCGGCATAAAAATCTCTGTGCTGGGGAGTAGGTCATACCCTGAGGCGGAGTGTTCCTATGATCCAAGAGACCAGTGAGGAGATCCGACTTTTTCAACATCTTCTTGGCTTCCTTGACAGCGGATTCGGCTTTACCAGTGGCTCTAGCGTAATAGGGTGACCGGGTGATCAACTTAAAACCATGGGCCTTGGCAAAGTTCACAAACTCTTGAGAGGTATATTGGGGCCCATTGTCTGACAGAAATGTTTCTGGCACACCATAGCGGGCAAAGTGCGCCTTAGTCACGGAGATAACATTGGCAGCGGTGATGTCTTCGTTTAACAGATCAACCTCAAACCAGTCACTGTAGTGGTCTACTGTAACAGCATACCAACGCCCTCCATGCTTAAACAAGTCCTGCGAAATGAATTTCCATGGACCATGCGGAATCTCATGAGATAACATCGGTTCTTTCGGGAGCGCTGGGCCATAGCTAGCACACAACGAACATTTGGCACTCTCTTGAAGAATTGCTGTTTGCATTCCAGGCCAATACATTACTTCTCGGGCACGACGAATCATACTTTCACCGCCCTGGTGGCCTTGGTGGAGTTTTTTCAGCATAGTAGACTGTAGCTTTTGGGGAATGACGACCTTGTGTGATTTGTACAGGACACCATGGTACATTGCTAGCTCATCCCGCAATGGATAGTAATGACGAAGTGCTGTGGGAACCTGCGATTTGTCGGAAGGCCATCCATGAGCAACAAATTCACAAAGGACTGACAGGGTAGGGTCTGCTTTCGTTTCAGCTTTGACTTCTTCTAGTGTGCTAGGATACATCTCTGGCGAGTCTAGTTCTAGGGCCTCTAGCTCTACTCGGAACATCTCGTGGTTGTCCTCCGGGTCGCATTGAAACACCTCTTCTTGTGGGCCTGAAGGTGAAGGGAGGTTCAGGGCAGCTCTTGACAATGTATCAGCCAAGTACATGTATTTGCCTTTCTTGTAGACTACTGTAAATTTGAAAGGTTGAAGCTGAAGCATCATGCGTTGAAGGCGCCTGGGGGCTTTACTCAAAGGCTTCTTGAAGATTGTCTCTAACGGTTGGTGGTCAGAATGTACTATAACATCTTGTTTGCCATAAAGATACTGATAGAATTTTGTACACGCTACTTTGATGGCCAAACATTCCTTCTCAATAGGCGCATAGTTAACTTCGGTTGCCGACAGTGTTGAGCTTGTAAAAGCCACAGGCTGCCCCTCTTGTAGTAGGGCTCCACCAAGGCCCGTATCGCTGGCATCCACTTGTAACACACATGGCTTGTTTACATCAAAGAACTTCAATGTGCATGTTGTGGCATTTGCAATTGCACTTTTGGCCGTCTTGAAAGCTGTGTCATGCTGAGAAGACCATGACCAGACTGCATCCACGCGTGTCAGCTCAGCAAGTGGCTTCACAATTTCTGCAAGATTTGGGGTAAAGCGTGACAAATAGTTGCACATACCCAGGAACCGCTGGACCCCTTTTACATCTTGCGGTGGGGTCATGTCCCTAATGGCCCGGACTCGATCTGGATGCGGAGTAATTCCATCACTGCTAAGGAGATGGCCCATCCAAGTAACTTGCTTCACTTTGAACTGAAATTTCTTTGGGTTCAACTTGAGATTCACTTCTCGGCACCGCAACATTAAGTTCCACAAATTAATGTCATGATCCTTCTCTGCCTCCTCAAGACTACCACCCCTTCCAAAGACTAAGATGTCATCAGCCTTGTTTACAACACCACTCAATCCTTCAAGAGCTTCATGCTGCCTACGCTGGTACTCCTCTGGCCCTAGGCTGACCCCAAAGGGCATACGCAGCCAACGGTAGCGGCCAATTGGAGTGTGCATGGTCGTTAAAAATGAGGAACTTTCATCTAACTCGATGTTTGTGAAGCCCTTGTACACATCCACACAGGAAAAAATTTTGGCACTGTTCAACTTTGGCAATAACTCATCAACTGTAGGAATGGGGTATTTTGGAACTTCAATGGCTTTATTGATTGTCTGGCTGGGGTCAATGCACACCCGTATGCTTCCATCGGGTTTCTCTCTGTAAACACTGTTAGAGATCCATGCTGTTGGCTCAGTGACTTTTTCCAGGATACCCTGTTTTTCAAGGTCACGTATTGCTTCTGCTGCTTTTGCTTCTTTTACCACTGGACACCGATGGGGATGGGCTTGGATTGGAGCCACATTAGGGTTCATGCGGATGTGTAGGGGTGGACCTAATGTTCCCAACCCAGTATGGACATCTTTGAATGCCTCCAAGACAATGGCCTTGGTCAGTTTTCCCCCAGGGACAGGCATATATATGGGACACTCCCACCTCACTAGCTACACTCACCATTCGCTTAACTTGAGCTTCACTGGTTGCGGTACCGTTAACTGCACTTACATGTATATCTGCACATACACTGTTCACTGGAGAAGTAGTGTCAGGTAAACCAGCTGGTTTCAACTCTCCTGTTGGGCTGTCATTCAGTGAGGTTGGCCTACTTTCCTTATCAGACATTCCACTTTCCTCTACTTTTCCCCACTGAGATTCAGATTTCTTGTCAGTCTCTTTGTGGTCATTCTGATGCAAGGATGGGGCATTTCTTCTTATCTCAATCAGGCCTAGCCTAATACAATCAGATCCACTCAAAAGGGGTGGTTGTGAACCCATGACATCTTTGCTTAACAGTTGAAATTGAAGAGTGTGAAACTTTCCCTGAGTTTCGCAGACTAACTCAATTTGCCCCACTGGCTTTATTACACCTCCTCCATAGGTGTGCAGAATGGCAGAAGAAGGTTTTATTAGGCTACGGATGTCACAGTCCGGTGGACACATGCTCACAAGGTCATCCACTGCGAGTGTGTTAGTTGTTGAGGCTGTATCTAATTGCAAAGTTTTCCAAACAAAACAATTTCCAGCTGCTGATAATTTGATCGCTGCAAAGAACTTCTTCCCTTTCTGCACGGATACAGTTCTCACAGAGTGGATGTCCACTGTAAACAAATGATATGTTTCCTGCTCGCCATCATAAACAGACTCATTCAGTGCATTCACATGCCGAGGCTTGCTTAAACATTTACGGGCTACATGCCCTTCTTTGCCACATTTTCTACAAATATACTTAAGAAGAATCGCACGACACTTTTCTTTTGCGTGACTTGGTGTTGCTCCACAGTAGTTACACTCAGGCTGTTTCGGGGGCAACCCTTTACTAGAGCTTCCACTTGGAGACTGAGGACTTTTTGTCTTTGATGGGGGTACTTTTGCTGTCCAGTTGACCTGCTCCTGATCTCCACGGACTTGTCTCATAAGACGTCGAGCATCAGTTGAGGATTCATAATTCTTAGCAATTTCAACCACAGCACGAAACTCCACAATGTTACCTTCCTTGTTACGATGACCATTGGTGTTCAACTTTCCTTGTAAGGCTTCGTCTACCAAACCAGCAATGAAACGATCCCGGCATGCCTGATCTTCAAAGTCCCCATATTCGCAATATTTAGCTCGTTCCACCACTCGACATTCCCAGGCACTAATCGATTCTCCCTCGGACTGAAACATTCGACCCATCTTCGTTCGCTCCGCTTGCACACTCACACTACCGCCAAATCGCTTAATGAGGGCTTGAATAACTTTTACTGGATTGTCTTTATTCTCTTCAGACAGTCCCAGCGTTTTGTTATTGGGATTAATCAATCTCTTCATCTTTGAGGGTAGAGTTGCTCGTAATGTCGACATGCATAGACTTGGTTTCTTCCACTGTGCTTTGCCATCCTCGCTTTCATCGTCATATTTGCACCCAGCTTTCGACTGGAACCAGCCCATCACCGTACAATAATCGACATAATCCAAAACGAAACAGTCTAGAGCTTCTCGTTCATCCAGTCCTTCCTGCAGTTGAGGAACAGGAAAACCGACCGGTGCACCCGCCATGATAAAAACAAACACGAACAGTTTTCGCGGGCACCAGCTCGACAAGAACATAAATGGCGGGAACGAATCGCACAACAACTACGACCGCTCAACTTCCAAACACGAAATCACCACAATATTAATGCTACTTGTCTTCAGGCGAGTGTTCGTCTACTTCTGACACCATGTTGACCGGCGAGGACAACTTCTGAAGAACACAACATTTAATACATATAGTTCTAACAAACGGCCATCCTCGGAGACCCAGGGGCAGCTAGACGGGACGACGGGATCTTCATGGGCGAAAGTTTACAACAAGAGCGGGAGAGCCCCTGGGCACTTACTCTTACCGAACGAGTTCCAGAAGCGTTTGAAATCCCGCCTTCTGATTGGCCAGAAAAATATTTTTCTGGCCAATCAGCGAAGAGGAACAGCCGGGCGACTCTCATGTCTTCTTACACGAGGTTGTTTTCCTCATCGAACGCCCTAGTAGCGTGGCCCGTTCAACGGGAACATTTTTGAGGAGAGCTTCAGAAAAAATAAATAGATAATAAATAAACGAAGTCGAGGAAATCGCAAACTATAACGTGGCCGCAAGAAAACAAACACTCACAGGGAATTTTTCACGGCGGACTTATCGAAGGTATCGCAAATTTTTAGAGCTAGCGACTTCCCCTTTCTCCAATGTAACTAATTATTTCTCCTTCTTCGTTGATCTTCGTCTGAAACTTTCCATCTCTGATGCACGGAACACGCAACTATGTTGATCGAGCGTGTCGTGTCACGTACTAGACGTCGCATCGACCGTTAAGCAGAAAATCGCTCAGATCGGCCTCCAGAAGCTCGGAAAAGCAATAAAAACGCAGCAAACACATAGCAGGTAATGTTTTTCAAACTGTATTTCCGTTTTAATGCATTTTCAGCGTAAAACCGCCGACTATTTTCGATCGAATTTCAGTTCCATACAAACACTCATATTAGGCTTTGGTTAACTGTGGTTCCCACGCTCGAGCGACATAGTTGCGTGGCCCGTGCATCGGAGATTCCCGTGGAAAGTTTCAGACGTAGTTCAACGAACAAGTAGAAATAATTAGTAACATCGTTTACTCGAGTAGCTATTAGCCTCATGCAACATTTGAGAAAGGGGAAGTCGCTAGCTCTAAAAATCTACGATACCTTCGATAAGTCCGCCGTGAAAAATCCCGGTGAGTGTTTGTTTTCTTGCGGTCACGTTATAGTTTGCGATTTCCTCGACTTCGTTTATTTATTATTTATTTATTTTTTCTGAAGCTCTCCTCAAAAATGTTCCCGTTGAACGGGCCACGCGACTACGACGTTCGATGAGGAAAACAACCTCGTGTAAGAAGACATGAGAGTCGCCCGGCTGTTCCTCTTCGCTGATTGGCCAGAAAAATATTTTTCTGGCCAATCAGAAGGCGGGATTTCAAACGCTTCTGGGACTCGTTCGGTGAGAGTAAGTGCCCAGGGGCTCTCCCGCTCTTGTTGTAAACTTTCGCCCACGAAAATCCCGTCGTCCCGACTAGCTGCCCCTGGGTCTCCGAGGATGACAAACGGCCAAACACACGGCCATGCTCTCTTGTACACAACAACTGCTCATGCGCCGCATACCGCTGACCTAACCTAAGACTTGAGAGAATGTTAACTCCTATCAACACGTGCACGCCTACCCGGGAAATGATACTGTGTTTCTCTCGAAGACTTTTATAAGGTAAGCTTATACCACTCTGTCTTGGCGACATGTAAAAGGTAGTTATTTTTTCACAGAAAACTAAAGTAGAAGTGTACCGTGCCTGAGTTCAGACAAACAAGCGATAGAAAGTTGCCCGCCATTTTGAATTAGCTTGTAATTTATAAGGACTCTGGTTAACCAGGATAATGCACATTTTCTCTCTCTCAGGGCCCATTTGTTGAAAAGAAGGGTTAAAGTAACCTCGGGGTTAGGGCTAACCTGAGGCTAAATTTTTTAACCAAAGGTTTGCTGATCTGTGGTTAAAGTGTATGGCAGCTTTTTTTCTAAATTTCAGAACACCCGGCCACTTATTTTCATCTCATTGAATAACAAAAGTGCCCATTGTGTTATGCCTTGTCCTTTAAAGCGTCCTGACACATGTAAATGAAGTGGCCGGGTATTCTGAAATTGCTCCGATTTTTTTAATTGCCTGATTGAATCTTATTAAATGGCATCCTGATATGATTCGATTGTTTGATGTATACTTATAGTTACCACAGATTGAGAAGCAATTTACCACACATTCAAAATTTTATAAAACGCAAGCTCAAGCTTATATGTTTACTCCACTTTCTTGCTTCAATTCTGTCTGCATATGGTGCATCGCATGCAGTGCAAAAAAATATACTAGTAATATGAGGAAAAGAAACCTTTGTAAGACTGATGCATAAAGATCTGCTAACAGCTCATAGATTTTTGCCTAAAAATTGAAAAAGGCTTTCCAGTTTAAGCACAAAACTAAGGCCATTTTAGCTACAGCAGCATTTTCATTGCATGTTCTCTGAACTCTGTTTACCAATTCACAGGTCAGGGAGGGATTTCAACAATTGATTGTTTACTGTTACCAAAACCGATTAACGTTTAAATGCTTCAGTGCACTTTAAAACTGAACATCTTACTGCATATGGTGCATCGCATGCAGTGCAAAAAAATATACTAGTAATATGAGGAAAAGAAACCTTTGTAAGACTGATGCATAAAGATCTGCTAACAGCTCATAGATTTTTGCCTAAAAATTGAAAAAGGCTTTCCAGTTTAAGCACAAAACTAAGGCCATTTTAGCTACAGCAGCATTTTCATTGCATGTTCTCTGAACTCTGTTTACCAATTCACAGGTCAGGGAGGGATTTCAACAATTGATTGTTTACTGTTACCAAAACCGATTAACGTTTAAATGCTTCAGTGCACTTTAAAACTGAACATCTTACAAATGTTTAAGAAAAAGTCATTTTAAGCGATTGCGTGAATGAAAAATCAACTGCTAAAAATGTTAGACCAGTTTGATATTTAACTTAACAATATTCGCAGCCCTGCTAAACGGTTGTGTATGCTATTAGTGCTTAATTATTTGTCACTTATTTGACAGACTTAAAATGTAATTTGATGGAGGGTTTGCCCGAGTGCTTACCTGTCAGGCAAGTGACCCTGAAAAGATACTTGCCCGACGTCAAAATCTACTTGTCCCAGACGACCAGACGGGAGTTTTGTCGAGAACTGCACATGGAAGAAAACGTGGTTTTCAAAGCAAATGCTCAAGAGGTCACGTTCCCGACGCGCTTTTTCTTAAGCAGTCCTGGCTACGTGTACTGGTATATTGTTCTGACAAGGTTTTTAATGGACTGTAAAAGCATTAAGCAGAAGGAATGGAAAAGTGGAGGGAGAAGCAAGGGGAGAAGAAAAAAGCTATCAAAAAAGCTGAAATTCATTAGTTATATAAACTGCAAAGCAAAATGTCTAGCTCATTTAATACTGTGATCTCCGTTAAAAATTGAAGTATTGGTATGAATTTTGAGAGATTTCTAGTTATTTTGCTGGTTACCAGGGTCGCAAAGCCTTATGGGTAAAACAAAAATGGTGACACTGCAACTAAAATTAGTTAAAATTGTTTGTTTAGTTCATATTAATTGTTATTACTTCTCAAATTGACTTGTTTTTATGACTTTGGAGAAAATTCTAATAAATTTCTATTTTTGAGGAATGCTACACAATTCCCTGGTGAAAAACCTCACAGGATCTTCAAGGATCTTTAAGGATTGCCAAAGACCTGCCAAAGATCCTTAAAGACAAGGATCTTTAAAATATCCTTAAAGGATCTTTGAAAGATCTTCAAAGATCTTTATATGCAAAATCTTTTGTTAAGATCCTCAAGGATTTGACCAAGATCTTCCAAGGATCCTACAAAGATCCTAATAAAGATCCTAGCAAAGATCTTTGCAAGGATCCTTCAAGATCCTCAAGGACTAAACAAGGATCTTTCAAAGATCTTAAAAGAATTCTTTCAAGGATCTTTTAAAGATCTTAGCCAGGATCCTCAAGGATTTGGTCAGGATCTTTTTAGGATCCTTGTCAAGATCTTCACAAGATCTTTGCAAGGATCCTTCAAGATCCTCAAGGACTAAACAAGGATCTTTCAAAGATCTTAAAAGGATCCTTTCAAGGATCTTGTTAAGATGTTAGCCAGGATCCTCAAGGATTTGGTCAGGATCTTACAAGGATCCTTGTCAAGATCTTTGCAAGATCTGTGCAAGGATCCCTGGAGATCCTCAAGGATTTAATGAGGATCTTTCAAAGATCTTAAAAAGATCCATGTAAGGATCTTGTTAAGATCTTTGCTAGGATCCTTAAGGATTTGGTCAGGATCTCCCAAGGATCCTTGTCAAGATCTTTACAAGATTTGTGCAAGGTTTCTTCAAGATCCTCAAGGATTTAATGAAGTTCTTTCGAAGACCTAACAAGATGCATAAAGATCTTAGAAAGGATCCGTAAGGATTTGATCAGGATCTTGCAAGGAATCTGTAATTTTATGCCAATAATAATTATTATTGATGTCTTTACAAGATCTTAGCAAGGATCCTGCAAGATCCTCAAGGATTTTAAAGATCTTGAAAGTATTCTGTTAAAGTTTTTGCTTTGATCTGGGGATCATACAAGGTTACTTCACAAGATCCTTGAAAAATTTGACACAGTTGACAGAATCTTCAAAGATTTGATGAGGATCCTTACAAACATGATTGCAAGGATTTTCCTAAGATCTTTGCTGGGTTCCTTCAATATCCTCTTTGAAAGGACTAAAATAATGAGGATCTTGCAAGGCGGTGAGTATTATTCTAATGTCTGATCTGCTGTGTGATCACAAAACAAAACTGCTATCACTACAAAGTACATGTATCCAACACAATTTTCAGACTTTCAGATAAGCATAAGTCTTAATTTCTGCTTGGAATGTTATGCTTAGTCTGTGCAAGAATAAACCATAAATCAGAAAAGTTTATTTGTCGAAAAATAATCAGTTTTACTTTACCTTGTTAATTTACATGATCATATTTGAACTGTTCAGCAGTAGTTCCTTAAGCTTATATTTTGTCTTAATATTCATGCAGTCAGTTTCAGCAATTTAACGACGAAAATCCTTAGTTTTTGAACTTCTGTAGGGGTAAATTTGTTCTAAGTCTCCATAGGTCCCAAAAAAACGATTCAGGAGTGACTTCTTAGCAGAATGCAATCCTTAAAGTGAGCAAGAAAAACGAAGCCAGGAGCAGCCGCCATTTTGGAATCTCGGAGAGACTGGTAATGAATGAGCCGCTTTTGGTCAGCGGCCTCATCATTGCGGGCTCAGAGAAAACTGTTGAATTCATCAATTTCGAGTTCGTTTTAAATGGCCAACATATGTTTCCTTGGATTTCCTATTATTTCAAGCTTAAATGATGCCTCAAGGCAGCAAAAATTGGATATCTGCTCTTAAGAAGGAGGTTAGTTCAAAAGACAATGATTTGTAATGAAAGATTGGCTTCAAAATTAACGATTCTAAGAAGATCATGTTCTTTCCTGTCTTCTTATATCTGCTTCCATTCGAACCTATATAATTATAAGCTATAGGCTTATATATTTGCATGTAACTAGTTACACTTGAGGCAGGCTGAATTGCGAGTTTATTTAACTAAAGAAGCAGTTATGGCATAATTGTGAAGTTTATAGAAAAGTTAAAATGAAACATCCGATACAATGTTCTCCAGTGCTTTTCCACTGTAGAGTGTTTCCATCACTGTAGTTAAAAGGACATGCACTAGCACAAGGTAACTGATCTGCCTTGAGTTTACAATGTCTTGATTTGAAAGCAATAATAAATAGAGATTATCTTCTAGAGAATTGAAAGAACGGAACTGTTAACTGAATACAAAATAATTCAGAAATGATTTTAACCACACAATGACCAATTTGTTCTGTTTTGCTCTACTAGGAATACATTCAATTCATGATCAGCTGCTGAGCACTGCAGTGTCAAGTCAGGGGTAGCCTGTTCTGTGCTCAGTATTAAAGCTAAGTCACTTTTAATGAACATAGCAGTCCAGTTTACTGATTTCCCTTTCTGTGAATCATAACTACTCAAACTACCAGGACACAATGCAATTGTAAATGTGTTGTAAGTTATCGCTATAAATCCACTCTAAATGAACACAGCAAAATATTTGGAGAAAAAAGACAACCAAGACAATGTTGTCTGATTCACGCTGTGTATACTGATGAAACTTTATGTAAAATTAGTTCTAGGTGTAGCAATTCAGAATAATAATACTATTGTAATTTTCCCAATGTTGAATTAACTTTTATGTATTTAGTGATGTGAAATTCAGAGGACAATACATAGGTCATGTACATAGGTCTGAATGGTATTTGATATGTCATAATTTTATAAAAACTCTTGTGAACTTTATAGAGATGTTATTTTAATCACAACTGCACTGTGTCAGTACTTGATATAGTCTCCAAGCTAGTTTCCAGAGTGCTGAAATTGTGGTAAATTACAGTCAAAATACTCAGCGCATTCCGCTCATTATTTAGGAATGATTTTCATTAATCGGGAACGGATTGCACTTTTGGAATCAAACTTCTATTTTTAAATTGAAGATTGAAATGTTCCAACGGTAGACTCATGCGAAGAAACGAATGTTGATTGGATTGTTACTAACAAAAGCCAAAAGTTCACACAGCAAGTACGAAACCATTGGCGGCTGTTGGTTTCAGTCGGTTTGACATGACAGGGAATTTTTCTCAATTTTCAGGAACATTTGTGTGCATTTACAGCACACTTGTTTTTAAGAAATTATTCTTTACAGTTTTACAACAACATTCCTGTTTTACGTGGAAATGTGCCTGCAATTAATATTTTGTTGAGCGAACACAAATCAGGTCAGACACGTCAAGTCGCCAACAGTCTGCTACTTGCATGTGAACATTTGACAGATGTCAATAATAAACCAATCAGCATTCCTTATCTGGAACAAGGCTACCGTTGGAACCTTACAATATTCAATTTGAAAGTAGAATCTTGATTCCAATAATGCAATCCATCCCCGATTAATGAAAGTCATTCCCAAATAATAAGTGGAATGCGCTGAGTATTTCCGACTGTAATGCTCTAAATATATTCACAAGAAAGTGTTTTAAGGTTTCATAATAAAATTTTCATTTAATCAAAACAATGTTGAATTTGGTGGCCTAAAAGAAAACTTGTGAAGAATCCTTACAATTTTTGCAATAAATACTTAATCAGCTTTACGTTTGTTTGTTGTTTGATGTACATTACATCCTTATGTTTGCTATTCTCAGTAATTCCTAGGATCTCAATTTTTTCTCAAATTTTATCAAATTCTCTCAGTTTCCTAGAAATTTCTTCCACACTAATCTAAGACCATGCGAAGCTTGGAATTCCTAGGAATTCCTAGCTTCATTTTGTAAGAGCTTGCAACATCCTTAATGGTCCTCAAAGATTGTTGTGGAACGTGATGACGTTGATGACCTTTTGAAGATTCTTGAAGATCCTAGCAAGAATTGTGGAGAAATGTGAAGATAATGGGAAGAATTTTGAAGATCAAAAGAGATATTGGGAAGAATTTTGAAGATCAAAAGAGATATTGGCAAGAATTTTGGAGATCCTTAAAAATCTTGGCAAGAACATTGAATATCTTGACAAGAATTTTGAAAATCTTGACAAGAATTTTGAAGATCCTTAAAAATCCTGGCAAGAGCATCAAAGATCTTGACAAGAATTTTGAAGATCCTTAAAAATTTTGGCAAGAACATCGAAGATCTTGACAAGAACTTTGAAGATCTTGGCAAGAACTTTGAAGATCTTGAGAGGAATTTTGACAATCCTTGAAGATCTTGACAAGAATTTTGAAGATCCTTGAAGATCTTTGCAAGAACTTTGAATATCCTTGTAGATCTTGGCAAGAATTTTGAAGATCTTTGTAGATCCTTGAAGATCTTGGCAAGAAATTGAAAGATCTTTGTAGATCCTTGAGGATCTTGGCAAGAAAATAAAAGATCCTTGAAGATCTTGGCAAGAACTTTGAAGATCCTTGAAGATCTTGGCAAGAATTTTGAAGATCCTTGAAGATCCTTGAAGATTTTATAAAGATCTTTGTCAGGATCCTCAGTAGGATCCTCAAAGGTCCTCATGGAGATCTTTAAGGATCCTTGAAGATCCTTCAAAGATTTTCACCAGGGTTGTACATGCTTGTTGTGCTACTGATCTATTCTAAATAGATTTTAATGTGCATGTAAGAGAACACTGTAATTTCTTGATGACATTATTGTTAATGATACCCATTATTATATCTGATCACTAAAAGTTGAGACATTCTGTTAATTTCAGGTTGTGTGATGTTGCCATGCTATCAAACCAGACGGAATACACAAGCAAGAAGCTGACATACAGGATGTATTAAAATATGTCTTGAAGGTACATGCAATGAATACTTTATTAGCCTAGCTAGTGTGCTATCAGGTTTCACACTTATGCCTTTTCACAGTGCAGTCCTGGTGTGTGTAGTGATCCCTTCTTCACACAATTTATTTTGTTGTAAGTTGTTTTTGTAAATTTGTTTCTTACCATAACTCAAAAACAAATAACTGCTTGGAATGGAAGTCAGTTTTCATAAAATTCAGAGCAAAAAATTTGCTTATTTTAGGCATGACATTAAATTACGTATTCAAGTTTATTAGGTAAGATGAACATTTGAAGGGCCTGGTGAAAAAAGGGCGTAAGTGACGATTTGAGGTTAAAATCGAAATTGCTCCTATTTAGCTGAACATTGGCACACAGGCTGGTTTTCATGTGAGGAACACTGTTGCGCACTTATTTCTTGACCTGGGATTTAAAATTTGAAGAATTAGCGTATTACTTTTGCTTAAAACTGACACAAAGGAAACAACAGGACCGCGGATTCTAGGTTGAATTCCTTTGTTTTAGTTCAGGCAGAGAACAAAAGAAATCTTTCACGCATCACTTGAGCGAGTTCAAAAGTAGTATGCTAAAAGTAGTATGCTAAACAAAAGTAGTATGCTACAAAAGTAGCATATGTACAAAAGTAGTATGCTAATTCTTCAAATTTTAGATCTCAGGTCAAGAAATAAGTGCGCAACAGCGTCCCTCACATGAAAACCAGCCTGTGTGCCAATGTTCAGCTAAATAGGAGCAATTTCGATTTTAACCCCAAATCGTCACTTCATTTATTCGTTTGTCTCAATGACATTCAAGTTTATTATTTATGCAAAAGCGCTGTCAATCTTTTTAATTAAGGTTCTAAAACCAGGTTTGCACTGTACATATATTGGCCACTGAACATGGAAAAGTAGTCTCTTTCCTAAAGGTAAGTAGAACAATAGTCCCTTCCCAGCAACGATTCTGCCACATAAATTCTGCCAAAATTGAGAAAACAAAGTGAGTAGTGGAATCCAAATTTCTCAAATAATTGCGGCAAAGTTTGATCTCTAACATGCCTAAACAGCCTAAAAGAGCCTGTGGTTCATTTTTCTTTTCAAAATAATTTTCTACAATGAAAATATGTGAAAAACTAGTCAGTTGAGCTTGATTTCTTCTTCTGGTGAGATGGAATTGATTAAATGTATTTCTTTCATTAACTTTAAGGTCCACTAGGTCAAATGCTTTATTCCAACTTAAAGAACTTGTCCTTTTGTAAGAAGCAAAACATATAATCAAATGCTAAGGAAACTTGACAAATTGAGCAAAGCAAGAAATCAATGAGTCTTGGCTTGCCCTTTATAATTTTTACAAAAAGGAATAAGCTCATGCTTTACATGAATTTAGCCGTTGTTAACTAATATTAATACGCCATCACTTGTTAAGTATTTTGGTCTCTTAACATTGACGTAGTTTGTTAATTTCAGCTTCTGTGATGTGAGCAAGTGGAACAAGAATACATTAAAAAAACAGGATTGGAGAGAGTTACACAGGCAGGAAGTCAACACAATGTGTGTTGAAAGAGGTAAAGTAAGCTTGTGCTGTTCTTTTTCACACTTAGTCACATTTAGTACTTAGTGCAAAACTTTGTTTGATGTACAGTGGGAACTTGCTTTATAAGGATAGTACATTTTGTCTGGACGGAAAGCTCAACAGCCCATTTCCGAGTTGCATTTAGCCTCTTTTTTAAAGCGAGGTCAAGTGCAAAACCTCTCATAATATGAAAATGTTACAACTTTACAAAATAATGAAACTAGACTTGCCCACAAGTCGACCGACTGAACACTTAACCACTTACACGGCAAAAACCGGAAACGGACTTTGAGAAAGTCTAAAATAAAACTTATTTTTATATCAAAGCTTTTGCACATGACCTGGCTTGGAAACAGAGGCAAAGGGAAACTTGGAAATGGTCATTGTTTCCTCATACACTCGCCCACAAGAGCTAATGGGATATTTCAATGGACATCCATGGTGAGTTGCAAGAAAAAGAATTCGAGTTATCGGGGTAAATTTTGATCAAGGGAAACGAAATTTAGTTCGAGTTAGCAGGGAATTCGAGTTATCCGAGTTCGAGTTAACCGAGTGAAAATGACTGAAAAATGGGGTCAAATCCAAGGAAAATGGGACTTAGTTCGAGTTAGTTGGGGAGTTCAAGTTATCCGAGTTCGAGTTACTGGGGTTCTACTGTATGGACACTGAGTAATTTGGACAACAGACACCTTTCTCTGTCTTGAGTGACATGCTCCCATACAAAGTTAACCCCTCTTTATAGACACACTGTTTCTGGGGGGGGGGACTCTTTATAGACACTGTTTCTGGTGGTGGGGGTGAGAGTACTCAGATCTATTAGTGATGAGGAGGGGCAAAGAGCTTTTTGGGGTTTGAAGTAAGCAATTTGGGACTTTTTTGGGTAAGAAATTTTCTGGTGGACTTTTGTTTCGGATCACAAGATTTTGGCAGGACTTTTTTCAGGGTCGATAAAAAAAAGTGTGTGTACCTTTTTTATGCAAATAAAAGGAGATTATAGTCAAAATAGTCAGTGCGTTCCGCTTGTTATTTGGGAATGACTTTCATTAATCGGGAACGGATTGCGTTATTGGAATCAAAATTCCACTTTCAAATTGAATATTGTAATGTTACAACGGTAGCTTTGTTCCAAATAAGGACTGCTGATTGGTTTATTATTGACATGAGGCGAATGTTCATGTGCAAGTAGCAGATTGTTGGCAGCTTGGCCTATCTGACTTGATTTGTGTTCGCTCAACAAATATTAAAGGCAGATACTTTTAAAAGTGAAGAAGCAGTCTGTTGCTATAAAACCGTGAAGAATAATATTTTAAAAACAAGTCTGCTGTAAATGCACAAGAAATGGTCCTGAAAATTGAGAAAAATTCCCTGTAATGTCAAACCAATTGAAACCAACAGCCGCCAACGGTTTCATATTTCGCGTGTGAACTTTTGGTTTATGTAAGTAACAACCCAATCAACATTCGTTATTTCGAATGAGTCAACCGTTGGAAGATTTCAATCTTCAATTTGAAAATGTAATTTTGATTCCAATAATGCAATCCGTTCCCGAGTAATGAAAATCATTCCTAAATAATGAGCGGAACGCGCTGAGTATTTTGACTATAATTTTTTTCTCTTTTTATGCAGACAAAAAGGACTTTTTTATTTGCATCTCCCTGTCAGTAACATTAGGGAACTTAAGCACAGACCTCCGAGAGCCATGGTCGGCCACTGGAAGTTGAACTTTTACATGCATTTTGACTTCATCCTGTCTACAATGGCAAGCCACCAGATACCGAATACAAGATAATTATTTCACGCCTTTGATGGGAAGCAAAAACAACTCCAGCTAATGAAACATTCGACTTCTGGTTGCTGTCCATGGCTCATGAACATCTGTGCTTAATAAGTTCCCTATTATCTGAGTACTCCCCTATGCACTTGTTATCTTAATTTGTATTGTATTTTTATTTGACTGGCCTAACCACAGACTGAAATGTATGTACAAGGCAATGTTAGACTGTTGTAAACAGATTTTTTCAAATGTGCAGCGGTTTTTGACCAATTTTTTTCGTGGAGTTTTTGGTTGAGCTCGACATTACCTCGACCATGAGCTATGGGAAACATGGATTTTGAGTTCTCATCGAACGTTGTTTCAAGCAAACAGCGATGAAATATGTCAACTATTCAATAAAACTATCACCTTACGGTCAGTTCTGCTGTCCCTTGTCTTTGATTCCTGCTTTATCTTCTGCAAATATCCCTGTTTCTCCCCAATTCTTCGGTGACTTTTACCGCTCGC